>JAAIFI010000270.1:0-44926 GCA_011032875.1 Phlebia tremellosa
TCTAGTGGTGAAGGTCTGAATCCCGTTGACAGCGCGTCTTGTATGCTGAAGAGTGACAGACGCCAAAACGCTGCAAAGCATGGAAGCTCTGTTTGTTCTGTGATCCTATCGATGTCAGGTCGGTCCTATCGCCTTGACTTCCAATCAGGACAAGACATGTTCTTCACACTCTCCTACCATTGCGCTGTCCACGCCCACTTGCTTGTACTGCAGCTCTTCACCTCCGTACCCGTTTATTGCATTTAGAAAGCTCATCAGTAGACATGGATATGGAAGAATCACGCGAAACATCATTGTACGCTCAGACTCTATGGTGATACAGCGACAGCGTACCTCACAACTGATTTTTTTAGGTGTGTTAAGCCGCAAGCCTCAACGAGAGTGGAAGTGACTAGTATGTGATTTCAATTGTAAATATTCTGGACACTACTTTGCTGAACACATTTGCTTCCAGTCGAACGAGCTGTTAATCTATGGGATGTTGGACCTCTCAAACATGCCCCAGACGCCTACGTGGAAGTATCAGTTGGAGAGTGTAGAGAGCGTACTAAGACAGTGAAACGCGGTCACTTTCCAGAGTGGCACGAGTCTTTTGTCTTGTACGATTAATCTCAGCCTTTTCACGGAAGTCGGTCTGATTCTATATACACTTGCAGCTATTGTGATCCGTCAGCGACTATAACGATGGACGTCTATGCTAGCCGGACGGCGCACAAGGATACCCAACTCGGACATATATCCGAAAACATCGACTCGTTCGCTTCGACAGCTGGGAATTGTACGTTGATTCGTAGAACATTCACAAACCAGAACTATAGTTGACTCCAGTATAGACGTTCAGACCCGAGAGATCGCGCCTAGATCTGAACTGAGATTTACTGTCAAAGTGACCGCCGGGATTCTCAACGAAGTCGTGATCGACAGTACAGTCGATGCCGCCGAAATCGATATACATCGCATGGATGCGGCACCTTCCAAGCTAGCAGACAGAGTTGACAGTAGTGAGGCCCCGACAGAGGTGATCGAAACAATCGGGAATGCCGTTTCTCCCATTTCCGCTCTTCTGGAGGGATTGGACGTGTTCTGCGAGATCATGGATGGTATCGCAGAGGTACGTGTTGATATACATAAAACGGAGTGGAGTATTTAATGCTCAATTTTCAGGTTCATCCTTATGCAAAGACAGCTTGGAACATCCTCTCGTCCGTGTATAAAGTCAGTATATATGATACTTGTGTCGGGCACTGTATTGAATCTCATTGTTTGGTCTCTAGATGTACAGGCAACAGCTGGACGCAGACAATAATGTCAGAGAGTTGTTCACAGAAATGACCGCGCTCTATAATGCCATGAACGAGTTAAAACATCAGGAGGGAGGCGAGATTCGAGCCATGGCCAAATCACAAGAAGCCCTGTTGCTACGAATCACCAAGGAGACCAAAGAGTGCTGTGAGTTTATAGAGAAGTACACCAGTCGTCGATTTGGTGAGCCTATACCTCTTCCAAGCATACTTCTACTGACATACACACACTTATTGTAGTGAGTCGAATGGCCCGAAATGCCTTATCTACGGATGGCCAGCGTGTCAAGGACTACTGTGATTCATTCCGAAAATTGCAATCGGAATTTCATTCTGCTCTACAATGGGGCATACATCTCATGTCTGCTCGCACCTTGGATGGGCAACAGAGTCTCGGTATGTCTAAGCATTCACCGAATGAACTAAACGGAATTGTTTCCTGATTTTTGTGCTTGTAGCTATGAGCAGCTTCTTGCAGAGCTTGCCGTGTGCTGAGCGGGCATCAGTGCTAGATCTCCCTCCCTGTCTTCCCCAAACTCGTACCGAAGTGTTCCCTGAAATCCGCTCGTGGGTTAACGCGAACGACGGACAGCAAGTCTTTTTGCTCACGGGACCATCGGGATCGGGAAAGTCAGCTATAGCGAGCTCGGTTGCGCGCTATTGCAAAGGCAACAATTCCTTAGGAGCCTCTTTCGCTTTTCGCCGTGGCCAACCGGATCGCACCGCCAACAAGCTGTTCCCCACGATTGCTCGCGACTTGGCAGAATTCAACGAAGCTATATGTAAAAAGTTGTACAACCTTGTCCGGAACAACACAGCTCTGCGGGAGACGGGCGATCTGGAACTACAGTTTAAAACATATCTTGTCGATTCAGTGGCAGAGGTCACTGCTGCTGGAACTGTGGTAGTTGTGATTGATGCCTTGGACGAAGGTGGCGACCCAGAAACTAGATCCTTGTTATTACAGCTCCTTGCAGAGAGACCGTCGGAACTTTTCCCCCAGCTCCGTTTCCGTTTCTTCATCACCTGCCGCCCGGAATACGATATTCTCAAATTCACAAATCATCCCGGTGTCCATTGGAAGAAACTAGACGACATGCCTTCTACCAATCAGGACATATCCCGTTACATCCGTTGGAGGTTAACATCCCCGAACGGGTTCATGCTAGACGGTATAGATCAGTCACACTGCGACCAACTAGCGCGCGCCTCACAAGGCCTCTTCCAGTTCGCATCAGTTGCCTGTACAATCATCATTGGCAACGGAAAAGGCGGGCTCACCCCGCAAGAACGGTATGAACGACTGATCAAAGGCACCGCTGCCGATGGAAAGGGACTATTGGACAATCTATACCGGAATATTCTTTCGCAGCTTTTCTCTTCCGAGGATCCTGAGGTCATTGCTCGTTTCAAGACGGTTATGGGACTTGTCCTCGCATCCTTTGAACCACTTTCCACCGGCGATATCAACGCTTTACTTAAGGCACTGAAAGGCGATGGTGGAAACTTCGACGCCAAGGTTGTCTTGGGCTATCTAGGCTCTCTTCTCAGCGGTGTCTCCACCATGAATGATCCTATTGTACCCCTTCATACCTCCTTTCACGACTTCTTAACAGAACCTTTACGGAGCGACAATCTTTCTGTGAATCTCTCTGATGCACATAAACAGCTCGCGGCTGCGTCATTGAGGATTATGCACGTCAAGCTGACGTTCAATATATGCAAGCTTCCCACGTCGTACTCCAAGAACTGCGACATTCCAGGCCTCGCTGAACGTATCAAACAGTACATCCCTAGCTATCTTTCTTACGCCTGCCGCTCTTGGGCTCAACATCTGAGCCACTCTTCACTTGTGGCACTGGACGATGAATTTTCTAGATTGATGAAGATCTTTATGACCAAAGCGCTGCTATCTTGGCTAGAAACACTTAGTCTGCTCAATGCTGTTCAGAGTACACGAAGCACCCTTACTGGTCTGGAAAAGCTCACAAGTGTACGTGCATGTCAGTGCAATTATCCTTATGAGGAGGGTCTAACCTTCAGTACTTCATCAGAACCACGGGGAGTTGGGTTGTCTATTGAACGACACGCTAGCGTTTCTCACAGTATTCAGCCGGGCAATCTCAGATTCTGCTCCGCATGTTTATCTGTCTGCTCTTTCGTTCGCTCCACCGAACTCCCTGGTCTCTAAACACTTCATCGCACAATTCCCGAACACATTACAAGTGTGTAATCCGCTGCTGTCGTGGCCCGACCTTCAGACAGTGATGCAACATGGTCAAGAAGTTTGGGCTGTTTCCGTTTCACCGGATGACCAGTATATTGCCTCTGGATGCAGAGACGGCACTGTATGGCTTTGGAATGCGTACTCAGGCATGCTCATCCATGGTCCTCTAAGTGGCCACCAAACGTGTATCAAGTCCATCACGTTCTCCAAAAACAGTACCCTCCTTACCACCAGTTCGTACGACGGAGCTGTTTGCTTATGGAATGTTTCAAAGGGGGAGATCATAAGGGAGCCTCTTGCTAGGGACCCACGCTCGACTGTACTGGCCGTTGTATTTGCTTCGCTGGATTCGCACAATCTGTCCGCTTCATACATCCAGAGACATGGGATAATAGTCCGAACATGGGATGCAGAGCCATCAATCGCGCAGGCAACACAGGCATCTTCGGCAGCTATGATATCGTCTCATACTTTCCACTACGATAGTGTCAGTTGTGGCGCATTCTCATCCGACGGTGAACACTTCGCATTCGGAGGGAGGGACGGGAGTGTCATACTGTGGACCATTGCTCATGGGGAGGAGTGCCACAGGAACGTGCTCTCAGGCCATCCAGACACTGTCACCTGTGTTGCATTCTCAGCAGAGAGCAGATATCTGGCGTCAGGTTCTGACGACAAAACGATCCGCATATGGGATGTCAAAATGCAGGAAGCAGTCGGCGCACCACTGATAGGCCACACGGACTATATTCATTCAGTTGTGTTCTCTCCTCAGGACTCAAAATGTGTGGCTTCTGGAGGGCTAGATTCGATTAGGATTTGGTCTATCGCAGCTGCAGGCCACCAACTGATTCGAGTTATTCGCAACAATTCAGTCATGGCGCTTGCATACACTGCGAATGGCGCAAACCTGGTGTTGGGCCATCCAGATGGGACTGTTCGAATGTGGCACGCGGATGAAGCAGATGGTCCCGAGAACATGGAACAGATTCAGTCAGGCCAGGTGTGGGCTATTTGCTTTTCCCCTGATGGCATGTCTATTGTATCAGGGTCGAATGGCCCAAGTTCCAATTTTCAGGTTTGGGATGTCGCCACAGGAAAAGTCCTGCACAATCCTTCAACGACCGGCCGCTCGACTTATCGAACCGCATGTGCCATCGCATTTTCCCACGACGGGACGCGCCTCGCAGTGTCTGTCTCTGACAAGGGAGTGCGATGGCGGGACAGCAAAACGTACAAAGTCATAGGCGACCGGGTGTACACGCAAGCTGGATGGATTTACGCGGTCGGGTTCACGAGAGACGACAAGCAACTCATTGTGATTGGCAAGCGCGGAGTGCGCTTGTTTGACACGCAGACCGGAGAACTGGCACTGAACAGCCAGCTCGAGGACCAGCTTTCCAACGTGTACGTTGGCACGATCTCAGCGGACGGATCGCTCGTGGCATGCGGAGTACAGGGGATGACTTGCACCCTTGTCCGTGTCTGGGACCTGAAATTAACCTGCACCGCGCGTTGTGACTTCACGCTGGAGGGTCGTAAATCCGTCAATCGCCATACCCATATGACATTCTCGCCGGACGGCACCTCTCTGCTTATAGCTATTGACTCCGAGTCTATAATCACGAGGGCCGACATCTTGACCGGTAACACCGCCAAATGGAAGACAATCGACGGAAGTTTCATTGTGCACCTAACATCTTCGCTTGCTGGAAACTACGTCGCAGCCGGCACAGGAGATGGATCGATCTACGTATGGCACTATGAGACGGGTGCCCTCGTCGCACGTTTCGTTCTACCTGAACGTGGCAGCGTAACTGCAGTCACATTCTCTCCAGACGCCAGACAGGTAGCAGGAGGAACCTATGAAGGGTCACTCCGTCTGTGGGACATGCCAACTAAAAATAATGGTGCCATCAGTGCGTAATAATTGGCCATACCTTCTCACCATACCCAGAAGCTTATTTTTTGCGCGCAACAGGCAGCGTCGAGCTTATTCTATTCTCATCGGAGCGAGAGCATGCCCTTTCCAACGCAGACGGACTGTTCAATTCTTTCCGCCCCTCTTCCACTGACGGTCGTCGACCTATCATTCAGCTAGGCGACGATGGCTGGGTAAAGGCTACTGTGTACTCAGACTTGGGCGACGACTCCCGCCTATTGTTCTGGGTTCCTCCGCATTACAGCCAAAGGCTGACTATCCTTGGCAGGCTACCCATGAATCACCTGGATCCCATACACATTGATCTTCGAAAACTCGCCCACGGACTGGACTGGTCCCACTGCTACGTCCCTACGAGCATCACTTCTTGAGGACCCCTGGAGCACTGGAGGACCAATTAGCATGTGATCATTTTGCTGCTTTCGATCGAAATCATTGTATATATGCACAATGGCATTGAGGTATATTATGCATGCATGTCTGTGCACATCATTGCACCCCTTCATCATTCATGTGGCTGTGGCATGTCTTCTCGAATCTCAGCCCTTTTTGCTCCTAACCACATCACCTTACGGCCACCTCTGACTCTGACTATTGTATCAGGATGAGACGAACATGTAAACGTTCAATATATACGTACCAAAGAGACTTTTGGTTGCGCGCAATCAGATTGATCTTGGGTTTCAGTGTCATGAATTCAAGGCCTACAAAGTATACCGATTTACAACGAGTCTACCTCACGCCTCACGTTGAAAGTAATGTACTACGTAGTTGTATAGGATGGAATATCGATGCAAGAGAAAGAAGCGAAAAAAGCACCAGAAACGTGACCGAGAAGAGGAAAGCAGATGGTCGATGATCGCCCAACGTTGTGCTCCAAAACGAGAAAAGAATCCACGGTCGTCAATCGAGTGCGTGCTCCCTGCCCAGGAGCAGGAGGACCAGGCGGAGGAGACAGGTCGAGGTGCTTCGCTTGTGCGGACGTGGTGGTGCTCGATCTTCTCCGAACGGCCTACGGTGCGTCGACCAGCATGCACATACGTTCACCAGTGGCTCAAAGCCCTCGTCTGACATGGTGTCCCTCTGCGACTCGAACTCGAGGTCCTCTTCCACCTGCCTCGAGGGTGTGCCTCCACCCTACCCTACTCTACACGGACAAGAACCTTGCCCCTGGGATGCCCGACTCCGCACATTGAGCCTTGTTGCAATATCTAGGATGGGCCGCGATATGCGTGGATAACATGCCGTCGAGGTCCGCGAGTCAGCATCCACAGGTTCTTGTAGTCAGAATGGTAATCCCGTGTATGAAGCCCCAGGAGAGCAAGGGGGCGATGGCCTGAGTGATCATTGACAGCCTTACGTTGACAAGATGACTGGCAAGATAGGTTCGGTCTACCGTACGGGGATGTATCGTGATGATGATACACACACCTCGAGTAGCTCAATTTCGTCTTGGCTGCCTCCCGGGAACAGGATCTCTTCGCGATTATTGTTTGCGCGCGCGTAGTCCATCGGATCCTCCTTGGATTGGATATTGAAGATGATGGCGTGTGTATCTATCCGCACCAAAGAGGAGGGAGTAGGTGTAGCTACAGATTTGAAGTCGATGCCGGGAGGACGTTCGGTACGCTTGCCGCGATAGCGGACATGGCATCCGTCCGCAAGGGGAGCATAGCCGATCTTGCCCAGAGTCGACTTGTATGTTTTTGTGCATGAAATCGGCTCTATCAAGTCGTTCGGTAGTCCAGTGTGGTGCAGAGTGTCTAATCAGCCACGACCGAATAAGTGTCATGATATTGCGCGTGAGTGATGGGATGAACACTCACTCGTTTGTATATTGATCTCGAGATCAAATTTGGCCTGCCGTGTGCAGAACAGCCCGACGTGCAGATATCGACCTGGTCGAGATACTCAGCCAGCGATATACCGCGATCAAATCGATACAGACCTCTAGAGAGGCTTGTCGATCAGCACAGGCGAGGGCGGTTTCTTCGTCTCATAACTACTAGACCTCCTATCGAGGACCTGAGGTCCCTAACACCAGTTCCCAAGCACTAGTGACAGCGACTTCACGGAGTCGAGTGCACCACTGTGGGTCGTTCAGCCACGCTCCCTCCAAGATTCAGCCGAAGAAAGACTCACAGTGGACCCTGGAATTTGAAAAGCGCTTCTTGCTCGACGAGCTCAGAGCTGTGCAACGATCCGTCGATGAACGAGGCACCCCTGGACTGCGTTTCGTCGGGTTGACCATGATGGCGTCGAGTAGACTATTCCGAGTGCCATCTGGATACCCCGATCAAAGAGTTGATTCTGTTGCGTGGATCAGCGATACGACACCGAGATATCAAAGATAGTACTTACATTGAAGCCCACGCAACTGCTGGGCAGCTCTTCCGTTATCACGGTAGACTCTGCACTCCGAGACAGAAATCCCTGCGCACGTCCCACGCTGGATCATCCTATCATTATATGGACCCTCCATTGAGTGCTGATCCTCGAGCGTGAGCTTCTTACAAGATTCTCGCTATTATCCTCAGCAGTCCGATTCGCGCAGGAGTTGTCGAGATACGCTAGCGCAGTCCTTGGCGGCGGATTCTGCGTCGTTGGATGCGTCTCTAGCTGCTTTGACGGCGTATATGTACGCTCGTAGAAAAGTGGCGGGTGTGTAACGAGCTCGAGCGCTGCTTCTTTACGTGCGGCATGCAAAGAACGAGCTGACGTCGGATGGGGTGATTTGTGGAAATAACCAGTACGCGTGCAAGAAGATCTGTGCATGGGATAAGCAGTGGTTGATGCAGGTAGAAAGACGTTGTACGACACCGTATATTCCGCACCCATGATGATGTCCTACCACGATCCTGCGATTCTTCTCACTCGCTTCGTCACCGAGGCTGCACTACCTCGCAGTGGTTTCTACACTGGTGGAGCCTGCAGATTTCATAACGAGTGCAAGGGAGTTGTAAGAAGTCGATAGGATGTGTGGAGAAGGGGATACGCACCAATTGCAGCGAGCGTGACTATGCAGGCCGCCACGCTAGTATCAACAGGACGGCACTATATATGCCATTGAATCACTATCTAAACCATTAGTACTTGTAATATCTCCACGTGTACTTGAACCACATACGACGACGTCCAGAGATGGGTGGCAGGGATGTTGGATTCCAAAGCTTGCGGTGACCTTAGGCATAGGCGTCCGGTCAGGTAAGAGGAGCGAGTACACGATAGGTGCACTGGTGAGAATTTTTGAGGCGTGACATCTCATACCGGAAGATTTTGCGAGGCAGCAGTGGTAGGATCAGATGAGAGGCCAGGACTGGTGTCAATGAAGCTTTGAGTCGAGAGCTTGAAGTGTGATGCAAGTCAGAAGACTTGAAGTTCTACTTCCCAGTAGAGCTGGTGCATATCAGAAGACGATTGGATTGTGTAGTATATAGTACCGAGGGCAGGATGAGGATGGGTGCACGGTAAGCTCGGTGGAGGAGGTCGCTGTAGATCGAGTGGCTGCAGATCTCTAGAGCGTTTGTCCTGAGCGGCCGATCGTCGATCACCGCCTGGCCTCGCCTGGCCTCGGCCTTCACTGCTGCTTCTTTCCTTGCTCCTCTTCCACCGCGACTGAACTGCTTCACTCGTCTCAAGCATGCTCTTCGTTGGACACGTCTCCCTCACTCGCTCTCGAACGACGCTTCGAATGACTCGTATCCGTGCATAATCGTCGCTCTCTCTCTACTATGCTGCCTACTGTCACGTCTCGTGTCCTTCGCTATAGTATTAGCTGCAGCTTATGGAGGTCTACGACACCGCTAGTAGCCCACCGGCAGGAACCATTGAGGCCTCTCCTATGGATCTTGGAGCCAGCACGCACGGGCATTCACACGGAAAAAGTGCGCCAATGTTTTCGGGCTCTAGTATACCCCAGGCCGTAGCATAACTCATGCTCGGATACACGCCATATATGCGAAATTGGGACACAGAGTTGCACCTCGGTGACCTCTGGGTACTCCATGCCCTCTGCATCGACCGTGTTCGGGTCGAGAGGACAGCGTGCAACCCTTTGACCCGCGCATCTCTGCGCTTCCGCCACAACACCCGCCGCCGACCATTCTGTCGCGCTGTGAACAAGACTTGTGCCCTTGTAACGTGCCGGACACCACCACGTCTATCAATATCATCTGCCTGCTCACTCCACGTATCTTCCGCCTCATACACGGACCCGTGCACGTCATCGGTTCGCCCCCGTCGCGTCTCGTCCGCCCTTACTCGACGCCTCTTCTATTTCTGACTCACACCGACTCACCGTAGCGTCGCCCAAGCGTGGATGTTCACCGTGGGTCGCACTCTCGTGTCCTCTTTCCATGGCCTCTGCGTTGAGCACGAGGAGCCGATGAGCTGTCTTTCCGCCTCCCGCTTTCCCTGCAGTCTCCGCCGTGCTTAATTTTTTCTTAATTTTTCCCGATACGAAGACGACTCTCCCACTTGTAACGCGCCAACCACCTCCGACGCGTTCCTCGACTCAGTGCTCTCCTTTCTGTCGTACTTCAAGATATCCAGCACGACACGTTTCGCATTGCCGTCCGCGTCCTCTACGGCCCTCCCTCCCTGGCAGTATTGTATCTTCGGAGATCGAAGACGCGCCGCGAGTGGGCTCGTCCCGCACTTGAAAGTGTAATGCGCTCGGAGCGCAGGAGACGAGAGGTTGGGTGTTGACGACAGATTCGGGCGGCGTGTGGAGAGGATGCGGTCTGTCAACGCGAGCTCCTTGGTCGGCGTTCCTCTAGGAATAACAATCAATACCCGCCGTATATCTCCACGCTCCTTGAGATAGCTTCAGGCACCCTTGTCGATCTCACCAGCCGGAACGAATCCTTTGAACACCTTCGAATCCTTCCCGCCCCACCGATCCAGACGACGGTTCTTGCACCCTCTCCGATACGATGATATTCACGCGCCACCGACGCCTGGATTCAGAAATCATTTTTCTGGCCCAGCCTGCGTGAACGCGCCACATCTGTCGGATGCTGTAGAATCAAGACCTGGATATGCTCGCGGAGTTGTACAAGGTGTCACCGCACGGCTTCCCGCGCATACATGCAGAAGAACACAAAACCTTCTGCCTTGGCATGTCTTACCGGCACACCTGCGAGTCCTCTATGCATTTTGATCGGTCGTTCTGCCTCGTCATGCCTGTATCTGTATCACATCGGCCTATACTTCGACTCCTCAGCCTCAGCTTGGTACCGGTCGCGACCCTGGGGCCATGGCGCTTGCCTTGTACTATCAGATAGCTCTCGCGCTTTGCCTGCGGCTACCGCTCTTGGAGGACCTGGGGAGCACGAGTTTCTTGTATCATCTGCTGGTGAGTAGGCTCTGAATCCCTGTTCTTTTGGAAAAGTCTTCCTCTCTGCTAATTTCATCTCACAGCGACCAATAGGTATCGAAGGCGGGCAAGCTGGCTATCTGCCAATATCACCGTCCTTGTTGCCAAGACCAAGATGTGCGGTATGAACGCTATGTGAAAAGCATGGGTCCGTCTATATGAAGTCAGTGTCTACATTGTTCATATATAACTATGCTCCAATGAAAAATACACAGTTCGGTACACCATCGCACAATCTCTTTCCCTCGACCTTGTGGCCCTGGTCACCCCCGTCAGAAGGTGTAGCAAGAAAAGCCAGACCGTGCATAACATGAAGATGGCGACAAGTCTCCTCAAATGTGTCTTCGTCTCAACGTCGACTTCACATATATCGCATCGAAGCGTGGCGCAGGACTGTTCACAGGGCCCTCGGCGCTCGACGTTCAACGTCGAGCAGTATAAGGTTATTTGAACGCTACATCGCCCCGTTCTATCTCAACTATCCGCTACATCATCGAATGTGAATTACACGTTCTAGCGAACTTGAACCGTCAATATATGTTGTGGGCTGCTATGCACGCCAGAAAAAGCCGCACACGAGGTGCGAAGACAACAGACACGCGTATCGCACGCTGGAAGACTCCAGACGCCTGTGCACTGCAAAGCAGGGAAGCCCTGTTTCTTCTGTGTCTCTTCTGTGATCCTATCGATGGCAAGCGGCCCTCTCGGATTGGACTTTGATTAGGTTCAGGCTCGCTATTCACGCTCTCCCACACTGCATCACTCTTACGAACTACAACCTCACAATCCATCGCGCGTCCACCGTTCCCCGTAGGTACTGGATCAACTCTAGGGAGTTCTGGGGCATCCGCCATTATCACAGGCATGGACGAAGAGGGACGGCGCGGATCATCATCGTAAGTTTGGTTACTGTAGCCCTACTGCGGCAACGTGTTTCAACACCCGATGGTTTCAGGCGCATCGACCAACAAGACCGAAGAGTTCGAGTGGAAGTAATTGGTATGCAGTGGCAGTCGTAGTACAACTCCGGAGTGGTGTATTGATTTTTCTTACATCCAGTCGAAAAAGCCGTGAACTTACCGAATGTTGTATCACTCTTACATAAACATGCCCCGAACGCATACGTGGAGGTTTCAGTTGGTACAGACCGAAGGCGCACCAAGACAGCGAAAAGAGGCCGCTCTCCGAAGTGGACGAAGGACATGCCATTCATTTTGTGCGATCAATCGCTGGTTTCTCATAAGCAGTGGTCTAACTCTATAAATTGACAGCCATTGCGATCTGTCGGCGACGCTTACGATGGACGTATACGCTCGCCGAAAAACGCGCAAAAATACCCGATTGGGACGCATCTCAGCACCTATCAGATCGTTCGCCTCGACAGCTGGTGGTGGTACGTGGACTCTCGAGAGGTACACGGATCTCTTTGACACCGATACAGATGGTCAGACTCACGAGCGAGAGATTGCATCTGGCTCTGACGCCAAGCTGAAATTCACCGTCAGGGTAACCGATGAAACAACAGATTCCCAGAACGCTACAAACGATGCTATCACTACCGCTGGATCAGCCCTTACGAGAATGAATCTCCGGCCAGCATCATCCAAGCCAGTGGAAGCAGTTGAGAGCGGGAAGGCCGTATTCGAGGATGCCGAAGCAGTCAAAGAGGCTGTTGCTCCTATCTCCGGCTTTCTGGATGGGTTGGGTATATTCTGCGAGATCATGGATGACGTTGCAGAGGTACGAACAATCTGTGGCATATTCCATAGCACTCAACCTTTCAACCTTCAGGTTCACCCTTATGCGAAGGCAGCGTGGAACATCTTGTCATCGGTGTATAAGGTCAGCACCCTCGCAATATAGTATCTGGCGATGTTCTTACATTTGTTTTCCAATAAGACGTATAAGCGGCAACTGGACATGGATAACAACATCAGACGGTTGTTTGTAGAAATGTCCACACTATATGCCACTGTAAACGAGTTGCAGCGCGAGGAGGGCGGCAAGATCCGAGCCATGGCCAAGTCACAAGAAGGTCTGTTGCCTAGGATTGCCAAGGAAACTAAAGAGTGTTGCGAGTTTATTGAGGAGTATGCCAATCATGAATTCGGTAAGTTCTTCGCGGCCCACTCTTTCAAGTCTCCCCGTCTTATGACATGTATACCGCAGCCTATCGGATGGCACGAGACGCTCTATCATCGAACGACAAGCGAATAGACAACTATTGTGACGTGTTCAAAGCGTTACAGGCAGAATTTGATTCTGCTCTCCATTGGGGAGTACACCTCATGTCAACTCGTGGACTGGATGGACAGCAAACCCTCAGTACGTCTTAAAAGCAAGCAGTCTCGAATCATGCTAACTTCTACCTTTACAGTCATGGATAATTTCCTGCGGACCCTGCCATGCACTGAGCGGGCATCAGTCCTAGAGCTCGATCGCTGTCTTGAAGGAACGCGTACTGAGGCACTGTCTGAGATTTTCGGGTGGACCGATTCCGACGCGAACGACGAGCGGCAACTGTTCTTGCTCACAGGCCCCTCGGGATCGGGGAAATCTGCTATCGCGAGCTCGGTTGCACGACACTGCCTAGATAACGGTTCCCTGGGAGCGTCCTTTGCCTTCCGTCGCGGCCGGCCCGATCACACCGCTGATAGGCTGTTCCCCACGATAGCTCGTGACTTGGCAGAATTCAATCCAGACGTTGGACAAGTGTTGTACGATCGCGTCCGAAATACCACGGTGCTGCGAGAGACGGGGAACCTGGAGCTGCAATATGAGACATTCATCCTTGCTTCGTTGGCGGCCGTCAACACCGCTAAGCCAGTGGTCATCGTTATCGATGCCTTGGATGAAGCTGGCGATAAGAAGACTCGAAGCCTTCTGCTTCGCTTGCTTTCGAAGAAATCATTTCCCCACCTGCGTTTGCGCATCTTCGTCACCTCCCGCCTGGAGCATGATATTCTCAAAGTAGCGCGGGATCAGAAGGTCCACCGGAAAAGCATGGATGATGTGCCTTCGACGAACGAGGACATCTCACGCTACGTCCGCTGGAGGTTGACGTCCTCTAAGGAACCTGATTTAGAGGGGATCGAAGAGGAGTCCAGTGTTCGCATCGCGCACATCTCCCAAGGGCTTTTCCAGTTCGCATTCCTGGCTTGTGAACTTATCATGTCCGACGAGCCCGGGTCCACGGCAAGGGAGCGCTACGAGCAACTCATAAGATCGAGTTCAGACATGAATCAAACGGGCCTCCTGGATCATATTTACACAGATATCCTTTCTCGGCTATTTCCTCCAGATAATACTACTCTGGTCAATCGCTTCAAGGCGGTCATGGCTTTCGTCTTAGCGAGCTTCGAACCACCTTCAACGCACGATATCAATGTCCTGCGCAGAACAGAGGACGACCATCTGTACGGTGCTGAAGTAATCCTTCGCTATTTGGGCTCTCTCCTCAGTGGAGTATCCACTGCCAACGACCCGATTATTCTCCTCCACACCTCGTTTCGTGATTTCTTGACAGAGGCTTCTCGAGGTGGCGTGTTCTTTATTGATCTTCCCAGTGCACACAAACAACTGGCGCTTGCCTCGCTGAGGATTATGCACACCCACCTGAAGTTCAATATCTGCGAGCTCGAGACATCGTACCAGAGAAATTGTGAGATTCTAGACCTCGCAAAGCGCATCCAGGACCACATCCCCACCCACCTGTCGTACGCTTGCCGCTATGGGATTCAGCACGCAAACCCTTCTTCGCTAGTGCTCGCCGCGATGGACGATGGCGAATGGTCTGAATCAATGAAGACTTTGTTGACGGGAGACCTGCTGCATTGGCTGGAAGCCCTGAGTCTGCTTGATGCTGTCCCGGGTGTGCGGGCCGCTCTTTTAAAATTGGAGCAGTTTACAACAGTGGGTATCTTCTCCGTGCAAATGTTCTCTTGTGATAAAGTTCTAACCATGATGCTCAACTAGGATGACGAAGAGCTCAAAACTCTACTCAACGACGTGCTGACGTTCCTCACTATATTCGGTTCAGCGATCGCTGAGTCTGCTCCGCATATCTACTTGTCTGCTCTATCGTTCGCTCCACCGGACTCCCTGGTCTCCAAACACTTTATCTCCCAATTCCCAGATACATTGCAAGTTTGCAACCCTGTGCCACATTGGCCCGACTTGCGAACATCTATGCAACATGGTACAGAGGTTTGGGCTGTCGCCATATCACCAAACAGCCAATATGTTGCATCTGGGTGCCGTGATGGCACCCTGTGGATTTGGAATGCACACTCTGGCATGCTCATTCACGGTCCCCTACATGGCCACCAGAAGTGTATCAATTCTGTCACATTCTCTGTAAACAGTGCCCTCCTTGCTACGGGTTCAGATGACAAGACAGTTCGCTTCTGGGATGTTGTGAAAGGCGAGGCCTTAGGTGAACCACTTGTTGGACACACGAACTGGGTGCTGTCTGTGGTATTCGATGTGCGGCGTTCGTGTATCCTGTCCGCTTCAAATGACGGGACAGTTCGAACCTGGGACATCAAGTCAGCAATCACGCAGACAACGCAGACATCTCCGACATCTATGATATCATCTCATAGCTTCCAGCACGACAAGATCTTGTGCACCGCAGTCTCGTCTGACAGTGTGCACTTCGCGTCTGGAGGGGGTGATGGCAGAGTCATGCTATGGACCATCATTCCTGGCGAGGAGTGTCACGGGAAGGTGCTCTTGGAACATTCAAAGGAGGTCAACTGTGTCACATTCTCAGCGGAGAGCAGATATCTAGCGTCTGGTTCTGACGATCGCACGGTCCGTGTATGGGACCTCATAACACAGGAGGCGGTCGGTGACCCGCTGATGAGCCACACAAATGGGGTCAGGTCAGTTGTGTTCTCCCCTCGAGACTCCACTTGTCTGGCTTCAGGGTCAAGTGATTCAACCATCAGGATTTGGTCCATTGCAGCGGGAGGCAACCAACTGATTCGAGTTCTTCGCGGCCATGCGGAGTTGGTCCCAACACTCGCATATACCATGGATGGCACACACCTTGTATCAGGTAGTCCTGACGGGAGAGCTCGAATGTGGTGCGTAGACGGAACAGAGGGCCCGGGAAATGAGGAGCCGACTCAGTCAGGCGCGGTGCTGTCTGCCGGCTTTTCCCCAGATGGAGCGTCTGTTGTGTCTTTTTTTTTTTTTTTTTTTTTTTTAAATTCTACGCATTTATATACCGCGTACTACATAGGTACAGTTGCGGTCCTGTCTACAGAGTAAACAGCGTTGGAAGAGTGAACTCAAAACGAACCATTGCGATGCAACATGACCCAACGCGTCTGTTGTGTCAGGGTCAAATGACGGTGCACTTCGGGTGTGGGATGCAGCGACAGGGAGGGCACTCTGCCAGCCTTTGACAGGTCACACTGATCGGCTCACATGTGTTGCATTCTCTCATGACGGGGCGCACATCGTGACGGGCTCCAAGGACAAGACGCTACGATGGTGGGACAGCAAGACCTACAAAGCGGTAGGCGAGCCCTTGGACGCGCATGCGGGATACATTCGTGCAATCGGTTTCACTAGAGACGAGTCGCAAATCATCGTGATCGGCTCGAGGGGAGTGCGCTTGTTCGACGCGCAAACGAGAGAACTAGCCGACGACCAGCTCGGGAACCAGCTCTCCCGCGTGTGGTGTGGCGCGATCTCGGCGGACGGATCGCTTGTGGCGTGTGGAAGGAAGAGCGACTGCGATTTTCGTGTATGGAACTTGGAGACCCGCGACGTACGCTGCCAGTTCACCCTGAAAAGGCGAGGCATTTCCCTTTCTATGGCGTTCTCGCCCGACGGTGCTTCTCTGGTTGTGGCCAATAACTCCACCGTCATGAGGGCGGATGTCATGACCGGTGTCGCCGCAGAATGGAAGAGGGTCGATGATAATCCCGTTTGGTGCCTGGCATCTTCGCCCGCTGGAAACTACGTCGCAGCCGGCACAGACAACGGATCGATCCACGTATGGGACTATGAGACGGGCGCACTTGTGGCACGCTTCGTCTCACCTGAACATGCCATAAGTGCAGTTACATTCTCTCCAGATGCCAGACAGGTAGCAGGAGGGACCTACGGAGGGTCATTCCGTCTATGGGACATGCCTCTCGAGAATGGCGGCATCACTGGTGAGTCGCTATCAGTCGGACCTTTACAATATACTCAGAGACCCTTTGTTGGCTTTCAACAGACAGCATCAAGCCTATTGTGTTCTCATCAGAGCGAGAACATGCTCTTCCCCGAGTGGAACAGCTATTTCAATCCTTTCCCTCCTCTTTCGCCGGTGGCCGCCAACCCATCATCCAGCTGGGCGGCGACGGTTGGGTGAAGGCTACCGTATTCACAGACTCGCGCGAAGAAAGTCGCCTACTGTTCTGGGTCCCGGCGCATTATCGCCAACGACTGACTATCCTCGGCAGGCTGCCTATGAACGACATGGATCCCATACACCTCGACCTCCGTAATTTCGCTCATGGACTTGATTGGTCCCGCTGTACGTCCCAACGATCAACAGAGGCACTCCTCGAATTTGGGAAGGACTGACCCTTGGAGAATTGAACAACTGGACATGTACACCGTGACTTTGTCTTTTGATTGTATTTTACATTGTTTTCAAATGAACCTATTATTGCATGCGATGCCAGCACCTTGCAATTGTCGTCGAAACAAAGGGCATAGCACGCCTTTGAGTGGGAGAGCGTTGAGCTCTACAAGGCGACAACAGCATTCTGTATATGGTCGGCATCTGCATCATACATGTACTTGTGTACGTGTAGCATCGGTGCCATGCACGTAGCGTCTCTCCATACGCGACATGTCCTCTCTGTCGGCTTCTAGTCAGCTTGCGAGCTGCGGACGCGATTAGGCATGAACATCTCTGACTCTCATCCCCGGAAGGAGCCGTACATGAGACTAGAGAGGGCCAAAAGATATCAGACATACTGAACAGAGACGTTCACTCGTGTGTAAGGTTGGAATGTCATAAATTCAACGCCTGCAATGCATATTGATCATAGCCAGTCTACCTTTCCCTTCATGTTGCAAGGAATGATCGCGCAATTGTGCAAGATGATAACGATAACGACAACGGGCATACAAGAACGGAATATTGATGCAAGAGATAAGATACCACAATCGAAGCCGAAACGAGGTACCGTAGAAGAGGGTCGCGCTTGAGCAGAGAGATTAGTCAAAAGATAATTTGTACAGGAGGGCGGTTCTATCGGCAGCTAGAGGGTACGAGTTTCCCAGAGCGTCGTGTGCCAAAGCGAGAGAAAAATCCTCCGCCGTTGGTCGAGTGCATGCTTCCCATATGGCACGGGAAAGGGCCAGGCGGAGGAAGCAGGTTGGGGGAGGGATATCGTGCGGAGGGGGCCCTAGGTGCCTTGTACACTGGAGCTCTTGCGCGGAGGTTGCGCGCCGGCGGTGCTGATGATGGTGGGGCTCGATCTTCCTCGAGTGGTCTGTGGTGTGTTGACCGTCGCTTGGTGCGTCCGACGTGGAGTCAGAAGCTGTCTTCTTCCTCATGCTCTAGGATGTGCTCGAAAGCCCGTGGGAGACTGTATGGTCCTTATCGTAAGTATTCCGCCTCCGGAGTGTCGGCTCGCTTGCCCCAGCTGGTATTGACCGGATAGTTTGCGAGGCGTGGACTTCGCTATGCGAGCATCTTTGACTCGCTTCGCACGGAGGATATCGAGATGCGGGAAGACCTCAATGGCGTATGCACTAACGGTGCACGAAGCCTCACCTAACACATCCCAGAGCTTCTGCGACGGAGACGTGCACAACAACAATAAAACGATAGCTTGATCATGCACCGGACAAGTGCGTCTACTTGGGCGAGAACGGGGTGCTGCGCAAGGTGACTGCTGATTTGTACCTGAACACGAGATGGAGAAAGAATGAGTACGCGCAAAGTAACGCTGGGCAGCACGCACAGATTCAATGTTACGTTCTGCAGCCTTGACAGCGATGGTTGACCTCCGTAATCGCGTCATCCTTCTCGGCCACATCGTTCGAGATCCGTGTGAAATCCTCACGCGAGTGTGTCCACGACAGTAGGGTGCGGGGAGTTAAAAAAGCTAGGGTAGATAAATCACGGCTGTGGAAAAGATGACGGTGAGCCTGACATATAGACACTGCGAGACTGACCATCCATGTCATCACATGTACATCAATTACACAGTCCGAGCACCTCCATAGGTGCCGATTCTACTGCAGCCAAGAGCGCCTTCGTTCTTAGTCTCAAACGCATAGTACGCTTCAAGGAGCGGATTGCTTGGTAAATTGCAACGCGGATGAGGTCCTCGACGCATGCTAAGATGGTCAAGACTAGTACAAGATAGCCCAGTGGTCTAGTCAGCGTCGAGCATAATTTGGCAGTAAGAGGTACTGCTGTAGTAGTGCTAAAGGCTGCAGCTGGAGGAGGGAGGAGGGTCGCAGATACGTGAAGCGCTTATCTGTGATCGCGTTGACCGATCGTCGATTTCCATCCTTCTCGTTCAACTCGTCTTCCGAGTCTGTTACTGTACCAAGCGTGTTCTCTGCTGCCCTCTGCTATCCCGGTGCTCTGAGTCGTTTGCCATGCCGCGCTCAACTCGGTGCCTCATCTGACTCTGAGCACTAGACTTCAGTACCCTCTCCATTGCCTCTCCCTCTGTGCCTCACGTCGTGTCTCGTGTCTGAATCCTTCGCTATAGCCGCCGGTTTCAAGAGTCTACAATTTTGTCTGCAGCATGAACGGCACGTCTGACTGGGCTGCCGAGTACATTTATACGAAGACGCACGTACAAAACAGGTGCGCCAACGTCTTCAAGTTCTGAGGCGCGATTTCTTATATTTGCACACAAACCGTAGCGTAACCCAAGCCCTGATTTGGATGCTCGCCGTAACGCAAGTGGAATGCAGGGTTGCACGTTCGGGGCCTCTGGGTTGTTCATGACCTCTGATGCATCTGGCGCGAGCAGACAGTGTACAAGCGGGCTCATCGCACGCTTGATAACGTAACGCGCACGGAATGCAGGAGACGAGGGTTTGGATATTGGATATCAGTCAGAGTATCACGCGGCGCACGGCGGGGCTGCGGTCCTTCGACGTGGGCTCTTTTTGCTGACATCTTGTCTGGGCAGTGGCTCTGTACCGATCTGCGGTGCACCAAGATTTACACGACCTGCAATAATTTTCGATTGTCGATGTCGATTTCACCAGCCGACAGCCATTATATGCACACCTTTGAAATCTTTATACTTCGTCGCCCACCATTAAGGCAACTATTCCTGCACTCTCTGACCCAGCCATCGGCACACGCCTCTTTTGAAACACAGGGTCATTTCGTCTATGGGATATGCCGATCGAGCATAGTGGTGGTGGTGAAGTAGTGCCATCGGTGAGCATCGGTTGTAATCTCACTAATTGTAAACTACGACACCTATCTTTTGTCCGGGACAAATTTTATTGAGCCTATATTGTTCTCATCGCAGCGAGAACATGCTCTTCCAAACGCGGGGATGCTGTACCGCTCTTTCCACTCCTCTTCCACTAGCGGCAGCGGTCGTCCGTCCGTCATTCAGCTAAATGACGACCCCCCCCCCCTGAAGCCACAGTGTACTCAGACTGAACCGATGAAGCTCGCCTGCTTTTCTGGGTTCCCCCACATTATCGCCAAAGGCTTGGTTATCCTAGCAAGNCGATGAAGCTCGCCTGCTTTTCTGGGTTCCCCCACATTATCGCCAAAGGCTTGGTTATCCTAGCAAGGTTACCTATGAACCATCTGGATCCCGTACAGCTTGATCTCTACGGACTAGATTAGCCCCTCTGCTACGTTTGTTACGAGTATCACTCTCGAAGGAGCCTTGGAGAATTGACGGGCCGGTATGCGTGATCTTACTAGCACATAGTCACCTCGTCACTTGGTTGCTTTCGATCGAAATCACAGTATATGCGCACAAGAGCATTGAGATATACCATGCATGCGTGTCTGTGCATATCATCGCTGCCCCTTCATCATGTAGCATGTCTTCTCGGATCTCTGCCCTTTTCGCTCCTGACCGCATCCCATACCTGACTCTACTGATCTCAGGAACGGGATAGCAATAACGAGACTGCACGATTCTGTGGTTGTAGCACGTAAACGTACGTTCGATACACACTTACCAAGAGACTTTTGTTTGTGAGCAATCAGGTGGATTTTGGGTTTCAGTGTCATAAATTCAGTGCCTACAATGTATATGGATTATAACGAGTCTGTTGATTTGTCACGTCTGAAAGGAATGGACCGCGCGATTGCACAAGATAACGGGCATACAAGGACGGGATATCGATGCGTGAGAAGAATACCACAAACGTAGCCGAGAGGGAGAAATTATAAAGGAGTGTTGTAGCTTGAGCAGAGATAGTAGTCAGCAGAAAATCCGAAACTGAAAAGAAGAGCGCGTTCTATCGGTGGTCAGCGGGGATAGGCTTCGCCGAGCGTCGTGTTCCGAAGCGAGAGAAGAATCCTTGTCCGTCAGTCGAGTTGGTGCTCCCTGCGCGGGAGCGGAAGGACCAGGCGGGAGAGACAGGCCGGGGCGGGATATCGTGCGGAGTGGGGTCTAGGTGCCTCGTGCGCGGCGGTTCTTGCGCGGAGGTAGCGTGCTGGTGATGATGGTGTTCGATCTTTCCTGAGCGACCTACGGTGTGCCGACCGTCGCAGCATGCGCGGACGTTCTCCAGCCCCTCGAAGCCCTCGTCTGACATGGAGTCCCCATGCAGTTCGAAGTCGAGATCCTCTTCCTCCTGCCCAGGGATGTGCTCGAAGGATCGGGTTGGGCTGTATGGTCCCTCCGGTCCACCCCATCGTAAGTATTCCGCCGCCGGAGTGCCCGACCGCTTGCCCATCGAGCCTCGCTGCGACAGCTGAGATTGACTGCGTTGGCCACGAGGTGTAGAGGTCCATGAATCAGCACTGATTCCCGTCCGACTTGTCCGTATACTGCGTTGACTCTTGGGACTAGCGAACGTGTTTGGGCGGCGGGGGTTCTCTGCTTCAGAAAGTTCCCCGTCCAGCGATAGAGGACTATGGGGAGCATTCGTGCCATTTGGAGGCGAGACGGGGTTTCCGTTGGGCCGTGTCAGGAGGTATTGCAGGGCCTTTAAGAGACGATCAGATTCGAGACAGCTTAGAGCTAAAGAGTGTACATACATTTATCCAAATATCATGCCTTTCCTTGGTAGGAGCAGTAAACTTCATCTCCCGATGCGGCGTTGCTACAATCACACTGTACTGGTAGATACCAGGGGGCATTGGGTTAGGGTCAAGCACTGAGCGAACCGATTCAACATATGCTGAAACAAAAGATGAGTGACACGTTCAAGGAATCTCAATAAGACAAGACGAACCACTCTTGGCGCTGGACTCCGACACGTTTGCCGAGCCTGGATCTGCGGAACTCCAGTACAGTGTTCTGGTATACGGATGCACCCAGAAGAACCGCTTATGTCTCTTCTCTCCATGGCCCTTGCCGATCGTCTTTCGCGTATACTTGTACAGGAATTCACCGATCATGGTCTGCGTGATAGCGTGGATGACGGCTGGGTCTGTGGAACCACCCGGGACCGGACGAACTGTGCGATCTGCGGTACCCGAAACGTCCTGCGAGGGTTGCTCGCGTTCGTAACGCTCGGAAGACACGGAGGAGTGCTGCGACTCGCTGTGGCCGCCTGATGTGTGATCGCCCGAGCCGAGAGACGTTGTGGACATCTCCCTACTCCGCTCTCGTTCCCGGATACTGTACGACAATGCCGACGGGCTTGACTGTGGCGGACGCGAAACCGTGTTGATCGCAGAACGGAAGCTGCTCGTGGACGGTGGCTGCCGCATGGAAGATGGCACATTGGACCCATGATGGCGCAGACCAAAGGGCCTCCCCCCAGGGACCGACAACACTGATCCAAAAGTCGGAGTTGTAGCGCGCTGAATGAGCTCGGGAGGAGGCGGTGATGACGGGCGCGGTGGCGGGATATCGTGGGAAGGCCCGGAAACGGCGTTCTGTCGTTTTTCGGGTATAAATTGTGGTGGAGGCATGCTGCCGGAGGGTGGAGGCTGTCGTGGTGGTGGTGGCAGCACCATCATTGGCGGTCTTGACTTGTCAACGATAGACGGGACATTCGATGGGGTGCGGGAGCGCACGACAGTCTCCTCGACGATAGCAGCAGATAGCGTTGATTCAATGGACTGCCGTCGATCCGAATGAGATGTGCGAGGGCGAGGAATGAAGGAAGTGGAAGAATCTCTGAGGGTGGCATGAGGTGAAGGAGCGGCAACTATAGGTAATGAAGTGGTTGTTGGACCAGCAGATGGTGGTGGTGAGATGAATTGGAATTGTTGAGCAGGGGGACCAACACGGAAAGCAGAAGGAGATGGTACAGGAGAAGGGGGAACAATCGCAGGGGTCCACTCGTCCGTTTGAATGCACATCTCCTTCACTTCTGGCTTTGCTGGTTCCGGAGGCGATTCCGGCGCCTCTGGAAGGATATCGGCGGAGACAGCCTTGGACTCATAGACGACAGGAGGGGCGGTATGTATGATGGCTTGCTGTTGCAGCGCGACGGCGGACGATGGAGTGCCTTGCCTGCTCGACAGGCGAGACGCCTTGATGCTCTCGCCGTCGTCACTGCTTTCGGAGAAGTCGTTGTCGGTGACTGTCATGATAGAATGGTAGTCATCAAGCGACTCTGTAGGCGTCACAAGGGATATGCTTTGCCTGGCATCCACATATTCGTCCGTATCCGTCTCCATTATAGAGGCCGTTTCTGTTTGCGTGCCGTCGTCGTCGTCGAAGACATACTCCCCTGTCGTAGCCGACTGGCGAATCGTGATGGTTGTGTCGCCGCTCTCATCACCCACAGAGGCGTCCGCTGTTGCTAATGATACCTCTGGAGGTATGGCTTGAGCAGACGCACGGTCAGACACTTGGATCTCCGCCTCAGCAGTCCTTGTCGTTGAAGAAACAGTCTGGATACCGCTTTCGATAGACATCGGGACGAGCGAAGGCTGCGTTTGGATGTCGGCGTCAATCCTCTCGTGCGCGGGCTCTGAAGCTGTCTGAACGTCGGCATCAAACCTCTCAGGCGTGGTCTCTGCAATTGTCTGGGTATCGGCATCCACCAGAGATGACGGCACCGTTTGTACCTCCGCTTGCGCGAAGACCAGAGCACGGACTTCGACCGGGGCTTCTGTCTTTGGAGATTTAGCAACAACCTCTGCATCAGTTGCAGTGGAGGTAGAGACCAGTACAGGACGAGACAAGTCCTCGTGTTGAACAGCAGCCTCGGTATGAACACTGTGGGCCGCGGGAGAGGGGTCTTCGTATTGGATAGCAACCTCAGTGTAAACACTGCGGAGTACAGGAGACAGATCCCCATGTTGAACAGCAACCTCAACGTGAGGCACAGGAGGTTCTCGTTCTGTCTGTAACCAAGCGTCTGACTTCTTAAGAAGGGACACGGGTTCGGGATCGACTTGCACGCCAATTTCGGATGAGACAGGCAATGATGGAGCCGATGGCGCTGTCACAACGACTGCAGGGACAGCGGATGCAGGTTCTTCGAACTCTGTCTGGCAGCCAGTCTCCACAGTTTCCCTGGCCGCTTCCGGAAGTGATGAAGATGTATCCATGGAAGTGAAATCCAGTTGACCGAGCTCGTTAGCGAGCGCTTCGGGCTCTCCAGCAAAAGACGGAGGTCGTGCTTGCTGATATGCTGCACCTCCTCTGGAACGGCGAGACAGAACCTTCGGGGGTCTAGAGAAGACCGAATGACGTAAAGGGCTAGGGCTGTGAGAGAACGACCGCGAGGAGGAGGAGCGACGGAGGATGTTAGCGAATGCTGGGTCCATTCCGTCAACGCTAGTCCTATTCGACTTGACGGGAGGGGACGGCGAATGTTGCGCATCAGCCTCGTCCTCTTGTTCAGGTTGGAGGGCAACGGGGAGAGGGGGGACAGGCGGTGGAGGGATTTCGTCCTCATCCTGGTCATCTGGGCCATACTCAGAAGATGGACTATGGGCAGCCAATCTTTGCAGGAGTGTCAGGCCACCGCGACCTCTACCACGACCACGTCCCCCTCGGCCGCCAACCCGATAAGGAGTCAAGCGGGCTTTAGGCTTCGACTCTTCGATCAATGACTGTTGTGCAGTTTCTTCCTCTGGCTGGTCAACCTCGTCATCTTCGTCGGATTTAGCCATAGATGCGTCCAGTTTGCGTTTATAATCAATACGCAATTCCTTCTCTCTCTGCAGAGAGCCTTTCAGCGTTGTGATCTGCCTTTGGGCGTGTGCTAGACGCTGCTGCAATGCCTCAATCTCGTTGCTTGGATGATTAGGCGCAATGAACGGGCGGGATGGAGATGCGTCTGGCGACTCGTCCGCGTATTCGAAGTCGTCCAATGGAAAGAGGCCAGACGTATCAAACTTCTTCCGATTGTGAGTGGATGCGCCACCAGTAGTGTTGAAGAGGTCTTCTGGATCGTCATTGGCAGGAGTATTGGCGGCAGAAAGAGGCAAACCGTTCGGAGTCGCAGGCGATAAATAGCGTGGGGATTTACGCTGGGCCTTGACTAGCTCTGCTTTTGTCGTCTCATTTGCCTGTTGTAACTCAAACATCTGCCGCTGCAAGCCCGCGATTTGTCTGCGATACTGAGCTCCCGAGGTATCATGCTTCTGCTTTTGCTCATCAGACGCGTTCTGAACACGCTCGACCTCGTTCTTGTAATGATCCGCCGACTCGCGAGTAGTGGCAAGCACTTTAGTAAGCCTCTTCTGCTCCCCTTCGAGCCGCTGCGTGGTTGCCTGTAGCTCTGTCTGCTGCGATCGAAGTTCTTGGATGGTCACTTCGAGATTCCAATTCTCCTCCTTGTATTTATCCGAGGCTTTCTCTTGTTCTTGCAGAGCCGTACGTAAGCCCTCCACTGCCTTCTCAAGGTCATCTTTCACCTCTTTCATGTCCTGAAGAGCCTGTTCTCTTTCGGTGAGCAGAGCTTGCAATCGCCGAACTTCGACAAGCAACCCGTTGCCGATGTCAAACGCGAACTCTTAAAATAAACGAAGGTGTGAGTGGCGCGTTCTTGCCCCGAGCTTTAGCATAGCAAAATGCATACCGATGTCATTGGCACGGTGGGCTGCATTTTTGGCTCGTCGAGAGGATTGCGCAGCTGAGGTCCCCGTGGCAGACGCCTTGGACCGTTCCACAGTCCTTGCGATGCTACCACGAGATATCTCGACAGGGGGTGAGGAGGGCGTGCCATTCACCTGTTGATAGTACGTAGGCTCAACTTCAACGATCACGAGTGTCATCAACGCACCTTTATGCCAAGCGAGCTTGACAGCTGGTCGTTCTCCGCATCCCAGGCCTTGATGGTCTCCTCCAACTCGCGTATCTTTTCCTGGACTTCATCGCCATCCCCAGCATCGAGCATCTCAACCAGTGTCCCAACTCTTTCCTCCATTTCTGCCTGCTGTGCAAGCAATTGCTGCCCGAGCGTGCCTGCATGCTGGAGTTGCTTCTCCTTATCATCCAAAAGGCTCTGCAGAATGAATCGTATGTCTCCGGAGGAAGTGCCATTATTGAGTGCGGTTGAGTGAGTAGATGGGATGACATTGTCACCACCGTCCGAGGAGGTGGCCATTGTCGGCGAGCTCGTCGCCAATGTTGAACGAAGAAAGAGGCATGTGAGTGATGCGCCCACGCGTTCAACAGCATGCTAGGACCCCGGGAAGCGCCCAAACTCGTCAACCAGTCTATCCCCTGAAAATACTATCTGAGGATGTGCAAAAACGAGCGCATACCATCCGACATGCAGGTATGGTGATTTCTGAGGAAACGTGTCTGCAAGAAGGTATTTATGGGGAACATTCAATAACTACTCTACGATAATAACATGCTGAGTTTCCGGGGTCCGAGCCAGAAGTACTTGAGCAGAGGTTCGACTAAAGGGAACGCTCGAGACATACGAGAAGTACGTAGTGCAGCTCAATACTAACCAACGTCTGCTGTACATGTGCTGTTGTGGCCACTCGCATGCAAAGTGCTCGGCAATCTGGAAACGAAACCTACCCTTTTCACCAGATCGATCTGATTCCACTCGTACCGGACAAAGATGCACCTGTTGTTAGCTGTACATGCACATCGTTAGGTGGCGGTCTACTTGCGGAGTACAGGACACATACAGCAGTGCTGATCTGTTTGTGTACCACACACAAATCTGCAGGATCGACGTAAGTAAAACTGGAGACGCATGATGGCAACAAACTCACAATCAAGATACGACATCGCAGCGTTATTCTGGTCTTCGACGAGCATATCGCTGAACTCGAGCTCGGCGCCATCCATATTCTGACGAGCAATGGAAAATTTAGGTAGTTTCCCTCTCTCTCGATATCGGTACGCCAATATGTTCTGCACTTGCATTGACAGTCGAGAATCGAGAGATGGCAAACCAATCTGAGGGTGATCGGTTACTTGGAATACCTGACTATGCACAGAATTGCTTACCATGTTACGATCAACTTCTCCGATGTCGTCCACCCCAATGAGGTCGTGTAGAACCTGAGGAGAAACGCTCTGACCAATCCACAGCGTCTGAGTCTCTTCATTGTCTATGCAGGATGTAAACTCGACGGCCTCATAAGTCCGAATGCAATATAGGCATACCTATAAGGTATACCCCATTGCCTGACATGAAGATATAGCTGTCTCGCATTAGTGATGGTAGTTCAGTCGCTCCAGTCTGTGGATTCGGCAAAGCGATTTCATCATCGAGGTCGTGAAGCGCCAGTAATCTGGGATATAGATGATGCATCGTGCACCGCACACTCATGGCCATAATCTTATGAGCATAGTAGTTTCGGACGTCTGAGGCTACATTTCGCGCTATGATATTGGTCAGCTGGTGTTCTGATATATGCGAGAACACTTAAACCTTTGAGTGGCTTGCTCTTCATCATTGCAAGCGTATACATTGGCAACGCTCGAAAGGCTTCTGGTATGACTAACTAGAGAAACCATCATGATCCCGCTTTCATAAGAGATAGTAAGACATACCTGGGATGCTGCGGTGGCAGTTGCACAATTCTTTCGATATCCTAGTAATATGGATCCACACTTCTCTGTGAGTTCCTCCTGAATGTAGCTTGTCTTCTGATTCGGTAGCCTGGAAATCGCTGCGGAAGCCATCAGACATACAAAGTTTGACAAAACTTCAGTGCTTAGATACCTTCGCGCAGCATATAGGTGACGACGGTGTCCGTGTCCGCGAATCGGAAGACGTTCCCTGCCAGTGTCACGACTTGCAAAGCGAGATTACACACTCGTACGCGACGTTCACCAGAGACAGTAGTGTAAAGCGTCGCACTCTGAATGAACGCGTACTGCCGATCACTGAGAGTGTGGCTATGTTCGAACACCACACACACTGACTTGTCCGCGTCGAGGGTACCGAACTGCATATCTCCAGCTGCGTTGTCATAGAAGTTGCCATACTGCTTAGTAACGCGCAGACCTACGATGTCAGTTAGAATATGTTGTAAAAGGTAGATTACGAAGGCAGACCGCTTGAACATCGTACGCGCATGGCGCACGTATACCCCGTCATCCGTGAGATTAGTCGTTGCAGCTGTGAATGGAGTACAAGTCGATCCCGGTATATGTCGAAACGAGGATGGAAGTACAGCTCTCCCCCAGACAACGACGCGACAACACCTGACGGAATGCTAGATGAGCAGAGACACAAGGTCACAACAAATCAAGACAGACCTATGCTGGCAACGTCAATGGGTTTGTTCATCCCGAGAAACATACTTACACCCACGCCCTGATCGGTGCATTGCACTGCGATGTCTTTCCAGATATCACTGCGTGGGACATACAAAGACATCTCCTTTTCGGTGTCGTACAGAGCCGTCTCGTCATCGCGGGGTATCAATGCACCGGGACCGATGGTAGGCAAGGTGCTTGCGAACACTACCACCTGCCCTCCTCTGCCCACCTGATGCACCATTTAGACTGGTGTTCCTTCCGGACGGAATTATACGTACCAGAGCGTCCAAACTTGCCAGAAGCGCAGCTCCAAGAGCAGCCTCATACACAGTAGTATCCCTAGTCTGTTCTGGAATGGCACTCAGAAGATCCTGAACAATGGCGCTAGAACGCGAACGAGATTGAGAACATATGCCTTCTATTGGATGGGGAAACTCACCTCGAATCAGTCGGGTTAGCGAAGAGACCATCTAATAGCGGTACAAAGACATCGTCAATGTCTGGCACGATGAGGATCTCTGCGTGCTTAAGACGTGGCTAGAAACCGACGAGTCAGTAATCTGTGCACGCACACGACAATGTATACGTACAGAGAGATTATAGAAATGTAGCGTTCGATCGTAGGTCACGATGCAGATTCGGCTTTGCGAAGGGAAGCATGCAATCGTGTCTTCCTCTGATGTTCCTCCGTATAATATACGACGTAGGGATTCGCATGCTGTACTGGTAAAACCAGACCGTATGGCTTCCACGGATACATCTATAACAAAGACATAGTCCATACTTTGAGGTTTTCGCGACCCTGTCTCAGTTGACGGAATGACAGGCTGATACAGAGGTGCGATCCTGGGAGGAGGGTGAGGTGCCCAATACTCTTCGGGTACCGCAAAGTCAACAGTGCCTTTATTCAGCTCCGGTCGTTGCAAGTGATCCAGTCGAAGTAAGTTTGCATCCAAGTTACAGAAGTATTCTGATGCAACTATGAACGAGTGAATGAGCGCAATAGACACAGAAAAAGGGAACACACGGACCTTCCGTTTCATGTGCGCACAGATTACACTTCCACCGTGAACCTCCGGAAACCCACGTACACCATGGATTGATATATGCTCTACATTTGTCACAACGTGCTGGACCGTTATGGCCTGTCTCTACTAGCGGGACAGGCTCTTCGCGAGGGTCCAAATCAGCGAAAGGCTGTACTACAGCAACTATGGGAATTTCGCATTCTGAAGCAAGGCGAGAGGAATTTGGCAAGTTCCACGTAGATACGCGGAGGAACTTGGGAGAAGAATTCCCTGTATTACGATCAATCTTCGACAAGACATGCAGAACTTCGCTGGAAGATACCTTGGTCAATAGCCACGTAGTCCGTGGTAGATAACGGGGCATGGTTTCCCGGGAGAGTCATGTATGTCTTTCCCTCCCATGTATCGCGGTCTGCTTCTATCACTTCTATGGGCGACGGTATTTGGTGCGGATCGATTGCTGCTCGCAAGCCTTCACGCCGGAAAAAGTCAGGTCGATGTATTCATTAAGAGCGGGGTGCAGAACGTGCCCTTGTAAGGAACCCCTGCGGTGTGAGGTGGCTGAGGTATGTGAGACGTGGCATTGTGAGCGTACATGAACGGTAGGTTGTCCGACAAGTCCTCGGCACAAGTGAGAGTAGTAAAGGTCGACGGTCCGAACGCGAACGCTTTGTTTGGTCTCTCCAAACAAACAGCGCGGCGGGCGCCACAGTGTGATCGGACGCCAGATAGTATTCAATAATTTGTTGAAGGCGTTGAACTTGATACAGATCTCAAGACTCGTCACAATCAACACCGTATAGATTTTATAAGATGAATGGTGCCGTCCAACCTCTTATGCCTACGCCACAAGTACGTTCTTGATAATGCATGATAGCACTCGTGGTCCTCATAACATCAGAACCATAGTACCGCCCACTCTGCGGCCATTCAGCAGGGAGCGGACGAGGTACTCCGAATTTTCTTCGGGAAAGACAGGCTACCTAAACTATCCCCCAGAGAGGTTAACAACTCTGTATTTATTTTCCTCCGAATCATTGTTCAAGGCTTGATTAGCTGTTCGCCCAGCAAAAGTATTCGCCTCCTGAAAAGGCCGCCGCGCGTGCATCGAAAGAGAAAGATGTGTTACTCGGGACGTTATATGAGAAGGGCACACTCCCCAAACCACCTGCACAAGAGGTCAACGGTTCTGTATCCATCTTTCTCCGATCATAAGTCTAACTGTTCGTTTACGTAGCGGAATGACTTGTCAGTCGAACTGGGCAGGACCATTGCACGTGCAGCCATAGAGAAAGTCGAGATCCTTGGAGACATATGTGGGAAGGACAAACTTTCCGAACCATCCGTACAAGAGGTCAACACATCCGTATCTGTCTTTCTCCAATTCAGGACTTAATCATCTGGTTTCGCAGCGAATGAATTTGCCCACTGCTGAAGTCACTGCAGTGACTCCCACAAATACCGTTTTAGATACAGACCAGAAAGAACGTCTGGAAGAGCTTCTGATCGAGGAAAGGAGGAAGCTCCGAGAGGCAGAAGAAAAGATTGCAAAGCTTGCAGAAGACTTACGCGAGAAGGACGCTGCAATTGCGCAACTGCGGGATGATAACCGTGCTCTGAAGGAGATGCTACGAAGAAAGCTGGGAGCGTCTCCACAACTGGATGAAGACGTTTCAATGTTAGGCACTGGGAATCCAGACGGGCATGGTGAGCCTGTCAGTTCTCCGGTTGTTCTATAATTCCAAGAAACCTATTGATGTATCTGACAGGACCAGTCCCTCGATGACATGACTCTCTTTGGTGATTGTAGTGTTGATGCTGCTGATGGGGAGTTCCTGCAGCCTGAGGACCTTCTGAGGTCGCTCTCACCCGATCCGCTCGTTAGTGACGAGTCCACACATTTCACGCCACAATGCATGCATACCCCCCTCGCGATCGTCGATCCTGAACCAGACAATATACACGAGCAGAGCTCAGATGGCCTCTCTCAGGCTTTAGATCAGGCTTTGGACGGTTCCTTCACTGATGGGTATCGCAGCTCGGAACCTGAGAAGGAGGACTGTACCTTTCACCAGACCGAAGAAGTAACATCCACGGTTCCTCTGAATGGGCCTAAGCACATCTTCAAACCCGTGAGATACCCATTACGTACCATTCGTACCCCTGCCTCTCCACTACGTCCAGAGGAACGAGGAAGAGGTTTCGATTTGGATTCTGACTCCGATGAGAGCTCTCAGGGGAGTGATGCCGATGGCGATTAGAACTAAGGTTTGAAAGCGATACAATTGCGAGAAGCTCTTCGATTGTTCACAGTAGAGATGAAGCCGTTGTGGTGTCGATCGTTCCACATTACTTTCTTTGACTGTACCGTTTGCTATAAAGCGTGAAGCATAAATTACACGAGATGTCGTGAGCATGTGTTCCATTATACCTCTTCTATGGTATAGTACGTCGTGGTGCTCTCCTTATAATAGCCGTACACATTTCAGTATAGTCCCACAGGCCTACTTAACCCGAGCGGTCCCTCTAGTGTCCTGTAGGCCTTTGAAAGGGATATGTGCCATCCTGCGGGTGAGGGACTTTCCCTAAGGGTCGTGTTCCGAGTGGTAGAGCATAGGTACAGAACCATGAAGGGCAATTGACCAACCTTTCGATCAGTCAATGAGCGTGTCAAGCTGATAGATCCCGAGTTAAGAACGCTATAGCGCTAGCCCTTGACATCCATGCACGAACGAAAGCTATTCATAACATAATTTAGACAAAGGTTCGATAGGAGGCCGAATCACGTACATGAAGACATATACAACGACTGTTTCACATATCGTCGACACTCCATTCATAGCTCTCCGCCCCCCGACGTTTTCTTTCGTTGTGCCGTTGGAAGAGTTTCTTCTCGAAGCCATTCCCTCGATCTGCTGGGGGTCAGATAATGAAACACCGATTGTGCAGAGTTGGGGCTTACCTACGCCATCCCATCGATAACCAGGCTTGATGCCGAAACGATTTGGTGGCGGTGGCGGACCTGTATATTCTGGTCTTTTGGGTCCTTTACCTCTCTTCTTCTATTCATGACGTACGTGGCATTAGAGGTCCATCGACACGAATCATTTCGAACACTCACCGTAAGGAAAGCAGCAGCGGGATCGTTCCACCGGTCCTCCGCCTTCTGCTCTTCGTTCAACGCAGTATCATCCGCTGTTCTCGCAAATGTTGCACTCCTCATTATTTCAAGTTCCCTTCGCTTCTTTTCCTCTTCCTCCCGTTGGACCACGCCCTTACCCCACTCCATCTTACGCGCTTCACGCTCTTCAGCTTCTCTCTTTCGCCTGGCAGCTTCTGCGCGTTCGACAGCCATGTCGACTTTCCGCCCTGAAGCATCGCGATAAACAGTCTCTTGTGCCTGTTCCATTTCTTCTCTGCTTAACTCTGCTTTGGATGCAGCTTTCTTAGGGAGCGTCTTCTTCAATTGCTCGGACGTGAGCAGTCCACCGCGAAAAGGCGTCTCTTCCTCTTGCACTACTTGCGGCTGCTCGTCTTCTGGTGGTGGAGGTGTAGGCTCTCTAACCGTAGCCCAGCCTGAAACGTCGTCAGTCCGTTGCCGCTTCTTGAACCCTCTGTCGGAGGCGATAACAACTTCCTCTTCCTCTTCTCCCTCCTCTTTCGGGGCGTCTCCCCAGCCTAACAAGTCTTCATCTTTGATCATTGAAGAAGGCCCGGCAGGCCCAGAGGTACCAGCCTTGCGCTTCTTCTTCTTCTTCGTCACATCTGAACTTCGCGCGAGGATAGCGTCGGCCTTGGGACCAGTCATGTACTTCGAAGCGAGATATGCCTGCATCGAGCTCGCCATTCCTGTTATGCGAGAAAGAAATGAATTGGGTATATGATAGAATTGAACGCGAGGATGCAGATTCCGGCCCGTTAGCAAGATGGACGTCGAGGTTCGAGCGATGAGAGTCAGAGTGTTAGCGCGCGACGCTGGTCTCATTAAACACGCGCAGCGCGTGCTTCAAGAGTTGAACCAGAACCACTACGTCCGCCTACTTTCCCTCGTCAAAACGAGTGTCATGTCAACTGAGGGGGAGGAAGTGAGTCCATACGAGCTCCTGGGCGTTGGTTTTGAGGCGAACGATGGGGAGATCAAAACGGCATATCGCCAACGTTCACTCAAAGTCCATCCGGACAGGGTACGTTCTGTCTTCCATTCTTTTACTGTAATTAAGCTGATTCATCCAAAATCTACGTCTATAGAATCGTGGAAATCCAGATGCAGGTGAGTATCTGTGCTCTAATTGCATCATAGTTAATTGACAATTTCATAGCGAGGAAGTTCCATGAGCTCAATCAAGCCTATGAGCTCTTGCTTGACCCTTTGCGGAGAATGGCCCTGGACGCCAAGATACGTATCAAAGAAGCTCGGAAAATTCGATTTTCTAAATATGACGCCAAACGCAAGACTATGGTTGATGAGCTCGAAGAATCAGAGCGAGCGTTCAAGAAGGCGAAGACAGAGAAAGCCGAGAAACAGAAGGACATGTGGAGAGAGAACGAACGGATTATGGAAGAGGGCAGAATTTTAAGAGAACAGAGAGAGAAAGAACTGCAGAGGAGAGAGGCGGAGGCGGATAAGGCGGAGAGGAGCGAACTTGAACCACCATCCCTAGGTGAGCTTGCCTTCCTTGTAGTTTTTATTGGCTACTCACCCTCTAAATAGGTGCACTGGACACCACCGTCCGATTGAAATATTCACTCAGCTCACGCCCTACGCTCATTACTTCCGAAAGTCTCTGTGTTCTCCTCTCTTCCTTCGGTTCGATAGAGAAGTCGGACATCGTGATATCACTGAAGCCTTCCCCTCCTAAAAAGCCTAAACGTGGTATCGCACTCGTGCCGTTCAAGCAGATTGGTGATGCGTTTGCTGCGGTCTGCGCAAGTGAACGGGAAGAACGTGGTCTGAAGGATGTTGAAATCACCTGGGCAGAGGGGAAAGAGCCTGGCCTGATAGATTGGTTGAAGAAGATGGGCAAGCTTGGTGGAGGAGCTCAGAAGCGGGAAGCACCTACACCTATACCTCTGTCAACGTCTACACTCCCAGCTCGGCCTGCCTTTCCTCTGGCCACACCGCCACCATCTTCATCTAATTTTTCCACATTCCCGGCGTCCTTTGTGCGTATCTTTTTGCCGACCACTTCTACACCCGCGCTGACGGGTTCTTGTTTACAGCCTGATCTGCCCGACACTTCTTTGCCGACTGCGTCAACTGATGTACGAGGGCTAGATTACGAATCTTTGACTCTGATGCGCCTACGCCAGGCCGAAAGAGAGCGGCTTGAAAGAGAGATTCGTGAGCAGGAAGCCCAAGAGGGTTAGATGTTGCAGGTGGTACAACATTTCTTTCGTTCTTTCGTACTCAAATCTCTGTTATTGTATGTAGCACTCTTCGACTCGGGCGTGATCTAGAAGATACGATCATTCTTATCGTGCAGAATTGGTAACCACTAGAAGACCAGTACAACTTCGAGTGAGATCATCTTCGGTTCATTACTGTTAGCCTTGCTGATTTTACGTCGGGAATGGGAAAGTGGCAGGGCTGCGATACCCGTTCTTCCCAACAGCCCTCACGCCCAAAATCGCATTATCTTTTGCTACCTGAACCGTTGCCTTTGTCACCAACCCCACCGGAATAACATGCGACCACATGGGCTCGTCTGTAGCCCGCCACACGATCTCGTACCCTTCCACCGCGGGGCTTGGATCCAAATCCCAAAGGAGCGTACTGTTATTCGTTAGCACCGACGTATCGATCAAAACGTTCTTGGGCGTTCCCGGTGCCTGCGCCAGCGACCACAGCGCCGCGCCGTTGACTCGTCCTACACGTGCCGTGTAGTCAAAGTCGACGAATTCGATGAGGTCGCCAAATTGCTCGCCCGTAACAGCGTCAACACGGACATCTTGATGCTGGTGCGCGAAGTTCTCGAGCGGCTCGGTGAAGCGCGCCGCTGGGAATCCGGCATCGAGGAAGGGCTCGTGGTCGCCGCCGCGGAGGAAGCGATCGGCTCTGTAGATGACACGCGCTGTTATATCTTGTCAGAGGTGCACACCCAAGATATAGATTATGAGTCGTACCAGTCATATTAGTCACCGAGTTTGATGCGACGTCGGCCACGAACCTCGCCAAGTTTCGTGCAGGCGAGTCGTTCTCTCCTCCGATCGACTCGCGAGTTGCGACCCTAGAAGCATTCTCGGTCGACGGGATGCCTTGGGCAAACAGACGGATGCTGTTCGGGTCCAGGAACCCATTGTCCCCCTTAGGGCTACCCACGATATCATTCGTGAACATTCCCTGCACATCTGCCCCTGCCGCTGCCATCTGTTGGGCGAAGAATGAAGATCCAAATAATCCTTGCTCCTCTCCCGCAACTGCACCGAGCATGACGGTTGCCCTGGGTGGCGGACGCTGTGCGAGGATGCGTACCAGCTCCATGACAATAGCCACGCCACTCGCGTCGTCGTCCGCCCCTGGGGCATCATCCGTAAAATTGTCGATGCTCGTCACACGCGAGTCATAGTGTCCGGTGATGATGTATACACGGTTAGGCTCATCGCTGCCGGTGATGGTGGCAATGATGTTGCTGATGTTGACCGTGAAGAGGATGCTGCCTTCGGGCTGCTGGATATAGCTGGGCACGGTGATTGCAATATTCGTCTTGGGGTGTGCTGCCAAAGCGAGCGTGCGCATCTCGGACGCAATCCAATCGCGCGCGGCTCCAATGCCCCGTACGGGATCTGTCTGGTTGGAGAGCGTGTGACGCGTGCCGAAGGAGACAAGCTTCGTGATTATTTTGTTGATGCGCTGTGGGTCGATCTGCGTGAGGATGTCGCGCAGGTCGTCTTGGACGGGTTGTGGCTGGAAGGCAGTACCGGGCCCAACGGGCCAAATGTCCGTCAGGGAGCACTGTGCGTCGTCTGCGCGAGTGGAGTACCCGAGATGAGTCGCGCCCCCAGCGAAGGTGCTGGAGATTGTCAGGAAGGCAATCGTGCATCTTGCGATGCTGAGGAAGCTGGCGAACATTGCTCGAGTGGTGTGGGAGCAGCTTGGTGTTCGATATTCATGGGAGTCGATTCATCTTTATACCTATCTCACTCTCGTCTCACGCGAAAGCGTTTGCATCCGTTCTGGACTTGTAACGTTGCTGTTCACTTGCCTTCCTGGCTAACGTATCAGAACTCGACTGACTCCGCTGGAAGAACGCGAGAGTATCGACCTCCCTTGCAGCCCTGCGGTGAGACCTACAAAGGACTATCAAGAGCTTCCGCTGATATCCTGCGATACGGTGCACATGGTTCGAGCTCTAGCGGAAGATCTCCTGCTGAGAAAGCCAGATTCTTCCCTAGCACGCCAATGGGTGGTAAATATATCAGAGTGATAACGTGGTAATGCAATACATCCGCACAGAAGATGCATGCATCGCTGGAGTGTTCGCGATCGATTTCCGGTAGTCTCGCATTCATATAGTGTTCAGGTGACCTGCATGTAGGTGCAGAATGTGCGAGAGTGTGAGTAAAGACTTGCCCATTGGTGCATCGCCACCACATTGTTATTGGCTTGCCTGAGTTCAGCCTCTTCGTGTATTCTTTACACTACAAACCCAGTCTGGGATAAGTGTGAGCTTCATTGGGCAGGTCCTTTGAGGGCAGCGAGAAAAATCATTACTTCTTCGATAGTAACCCATGGTATATCTGCTAGCTGTTTGATACCCTGGTAAGTGTCTATCATCTCGGTGGGATGAGGCGATGATGCAGTTGTCTCTTGCATGAACTAGACTTTGAGTAGTATTATATCGATCCGCCTTAGTAGATTAGTTCGCGGTGGCCTCGGTTATATCTGACATAGATTCTTGGAGGCTGCTGCATGCGGCAAGTTTATACCCTTTTTAGGATGGGAATGCTTCTATTTCATTGCCTGCCAAAGGACTCCATCGTATACAAAGGGTACGTATACTTAAGGAGAGGAAATGCTTACACGTGTATAACATGCCTCCTGCTCTCCCCCATCCTCGAGCAATCCATCATGCATTCCGTCCTCCCTTTGAATGACACACAACTTGTCTTCCTCCCTCAGAATGCTACAGGTCGCTCTGAACCATATGTCGTTCAAATTACTATGAAATCTGACAGGTAGCATCCTGTTCCTCATGCCGCACAACTGTGAGACTCAGTAAGAATGGAGGCCGCAGGATGTCGGTATTCTCGTTACATATATGCTCGCCCAGCGAGACATCACGGTGAGTGATCGCATATTCCGCATACATCGGCTTGAAAGTTCTGCGCAGGAAATCGCCATTCGACTAGTGATTGAGCACATGAGCGAACCGCTCCCTGCATACTTTGTGATCGATGACGACGAGTACACGGTTACAGCAAGTGCGTAGTGATTTGCTCCCCTAAATTGCACGTGGCCTGAGACAAGACCAGCGCACAGAAAGTGGACGTACGGACAGAAGCTCAATATAGCATGGGGAGAGTCGAGGGTCATGTCATGCGAGGACAAGTGGACCTTCACATTTGCCCTCAAGGATCCTGCAGAGCGTTGTAACGACTCCATCTGACTCACTTCGCAATGCGCACAGAGCCATCAATAGCTTCAGAGAAGACACGTTGCGGTTCTAGTTCATTTGTGTGGGAGAAAGTTCAACTTGTCGTGCACCAACGTAGCTCTTGTGCCAGTCTTTGTATACGGGGGACTTTACAATCTCCGGACGATTTTTCGAGCGTGAGCAGTATCATTTGCTGACTGCTCCGGGTCGAGCGACGGACCGACAGCTATTTGCGAGTGAGTCATCTGTAAGCCTTAAATATGGCACGGTTTGTGTGGTACCGTTCCGATAGGCAGGGCATCTGAACTCGACCTCCTCGTTGTTTGGTCACTTTGGTTGGCGAGGCTTGTTGCGGGAGGTCTCCGGGCCGGCCGACCTCCAGCATAAAGCGATCGGGCCGGATTGCCGGAGGAGGCGGATCGCTTTCAATGGTCTTTGCCGTTAGACGAAACCTGGAAGCTAAAGAACGGGCCAAACGGCCAGGAATATAAGGACTAACGAAATGCCGCCCTCTCTCCTCTCTCAGTTTTCTCCCCCCTTCACTATCGACAAAACATGGCGGTCACGATTACAGGCTACGAGACCCATGGCGCGTAGTTCATGGATTGTACTACAGGGAGTGTATTGACCATGTACGACCTACAGATGTACGCTTTCCGACGTCCCTCACTGGTGATGGCACAGATGCTATGAACACCGACTGTGACTACTCGTCGGCGTACGTGACGCTCCTCACGAACTCCGGTCTTGTTGGGCATGGAATGACTTTCACCATCGGTCGCGGCAACGACATCGTCTGCGCTGCAATTAAGGAGGTCGCCGCACGGCTTAAGGGCAAGAATGTCGAGGAGCTTTTCGCAAATATGGGAAAGACTTGGGATTATCTTTGTGCAGATCCACAGCTTCGTTGGTGCGGAGTACACTATCTCTCAAGAAATTGTCGTAGCGTGGCTGATGATATGGATATCAGGATTGGCCCCGAAAAGGGTGTGATCCACATTGCGTTGGGTGCGGTCGATAATGCGTTATGGGACATGTATGCTCGCTCCCGTAACAAGCCGCTGTGGAAGCTGGTTGTTGACATGAGCCCTGTATGTTATCATGTGTCACTTCCCCGCAGCACAAAACTGATGTTATTTTTCTTCTTACAGGAAGAGCTTGTAAACGCTACCGCCTTCCGTTACATTTCGGACGCTATCACAAAGGAAGAAGCTCTGGCCATGCTCAAAGCTAAAGCATCCACGAAAGCCGACCGCGAGGCTCATGCACGCAAGGTCGGATATCCTGCATATGTGACCTCCGCAGGTTGGCTCGGATACAGCGACGAGAAAATTGCACGGCTTACCCGCGAAGCTGTGGCGGCGGGCTTCAACCATTTCAAGATGAAAGTTGGCGCAGATCGCGCCGACGACCTACGCCGCGGCAAGCTCATCCGCTCGATCATCGACGATCCGAAGTACTTGCCCGCGGGACACAAGCCACGCGACCCAAACGGACCAGATCTGGTCGGGAAGAATGCAGGACCAACAGGAAGCGTCTTGATGATTGATGCAAACCAAGTATGGGACGTCCCAGAAGCGATTGACTATGTAAAAACTCTCCAAGACATCAAGCCCTGGTAAGTCAACCTATACACATCGATTATTGCAGTACCAATGACGGCTCATTACATAGGTTCATCGAGGAGCCCACAGCTCCGGATGACATCCTTGGACATGCTGCAATCCGTAAGGCGCTCAAGCCATACGGAATCGGTGTTGCAACTGGCGAACATGCCCACAACCGTATGGTCTTCAAGCAACTCTTACAAGCAGACGCGATCGACGTATGTCAAATCGACTCGTGCCGTCTGGGAGGGGTGAGCGAGGTGCTGAGTGTGCTTTTGATGGCCGCCAAGTATGTCTGTGCCATATTAGCTCTGGAACGTCGCTCTAACATATTCCGTAGATTTGGCATCACCGTGTGTCCCCACGCTGGCGGTGTCGGCTTATGCGAATACGTCATTCACCTGAGTTTGATCGACTACATAGCCATCTCCGGCTCAATGGAACGCAATGTCCTCGAGTTCGTGGACCATCTCCACGAGCACTTTGTCACTCCGTGCAGCATTAACGAAAACGGACGCTACAATGTTCCAAGCAATCCCACGGAGGGATACAGGTACGTTGTAATCGCCTAGAATGGTATCACTACTGACGATGATTGTGTGTAGTATCGAAATGCATAAGGAGAGCATTGCACGCTTCGAGTGGCCTAACGGATCTTATTGGGTGAATGAACATGCCGCCGCAAAGGCGAAAGCTGCGACAAACCATTAGATACTGCCTATCAAGAAATATCTTTTCAGACAAGAATGTCAGTATTTGTAGCATTACCGAAACTGCCCATAATTACCTGAGAACCCCTCAACCTGGACAGGTCTGTCCGTATGCATCAAACGAGTCACGTTTGAAGCTTGATACATGAAGCTCGAGGCTTGGGGTTTGTCATACGGTAGCTGACACAAACACGAGGGCATATACACTGATTGATATGGGATACATCTAGGCAGAAAATACAGAGGTAGTTTGCTCCGAAATGTAGTACAGATACATACTTTTGTGTAAGGCAGGAATGTAGAATATTCAATTCTTAACTTTGTTCTGTCCACTTCTCGTACGAATCGTTGGCCAGACTATGCCTGTAAGCTTCCTCCACGGTAACGCAAAGCCTATCGAGGTCGTCCAAAGCTTTTATAAGGGCCGTAAGCGAGGATAGGTTATCTGCGTAATAATGAGTGCGAGGCGGTGTGCAGAAAGCAGACTATAGGCGCACCATACATCTGAATACGGATGTGGATGTGGTTTTCTGACGGGTGTGGGACGCTGAACGAGAGAAGGTGAGTTAACATCTGGAACTAACGCGCTCGATCCATGTCAACGCGATGGGGCGTCATACGATGGTAAACGCGTACAAGGTCCGAGAGACGATGTAAAACGTTGTCAAGGACGGCAGAACCATCACTTTACTCACCTGTACCCACAGAATTCCACCTTTGGACTGTCGGGTCGTAACAAAAAGGTTATGATAGCTTTGTAGTAAATAGACCATAGAAACACGCACTTCTTCATCAGCATCCATCGCAGCGAGTTTCCGATGGTATGGGACTCGTCATGAATTTGGTACGTTGCCGCAGACAAGTCCGGCTCAGCACCTTTCAACTGAGAACGAGGAGAAGCCGATGAGACAATGCGACGTCGCGACGCTACGGAGACTTACAATCTGAATTTTTGGAATCGCTTCTGCCGCCATGTGAACGAGTGGTAAACAGGAGAAGCCTTGACAAGGATCGAGAGCGTCAAGGCGACCTGAATACAATGAAAACAATCAATAAAGTGAATATTCTGTAAAGCGCTCATCGCCGAGCGGTTCAGAGTCCGCATAGACAAACAGAAGCAAACAAGAACATTGCCGTTCCTTCAAGAGCGCCCATACCGCGGTGCATTCATCTGCTAATGAGGACAACAAAAGACACCGTGGCGACCCGCTCATGGAAGTTGCTGCGAGTGACGATAATGGGCACTATTGACCATTGAAACACAGTGTCTTGGCAATATTTCACAATGTCTCTACGCTCCGTCCATTATTCGACATCGAGTTATAAATGTAGACACCTCTGAGTCGTCAACTTTATTCCCCAGCTCCGTCAGTTCTCCAACTTCACCTCCAACTATACCCTCTTGTATATTAAAATTATAAAGGCAGGACCTCACCCTGGTGGACTATCAATATCTGGGATATTTTTGCTTCCTCACACGCAGTCAATCACATCACAGTCCCGCGTCGCTTCACCTCACACTCGTCCCAACATCTTGACACTGTTAATACCGCAACAATGACGAACTCCACGTATAATATCGACTCTCGCCCCACGCTTCCCCCTCTCCATACCTTAGGTTTACTCCCCGACGCATTAAGCGTCGATAATACCCACTTGCCTACATCGCTAGATAACGATAGTTCTTGGGTGAGTTCCACACAATCCCTCCGCCGAAAGTTATGCTGACTTTCCTTTCAGCAGAACGAATTTGCACGCTGGCGACGTAGTCGACAAAGCTCCATCTCATCCACGACGTCTTCATGCACCGCTTCGACATCTCGCTCGGCATCTCCAACCGACCTAGACGCATTACAAAATCTTCGCGTATCCGCGTCCCCACTTCCTTCCCAAATTTCATCCCAGCCAGCACCAAATACCTTCAGTCTTGTCCTCACTACCTTCGATAAGGCTAACGCCTTTGTGGTGGTCCCGCCGCCAACGCCGTTCGTGCCCAACATCTCATCGTACTCTCGTTCGTCGTCGTCGTCGTCGAACTCTGCGAAAAGACACGCTCAGCGCAATCGTGCACTATTATTGGTGGGACCTGCAGTCGAATATCTCCGCCATCCGAAATTGCGGATGGCGAAAGGCGCACGGGTACATCCGTACCGCATCGTTCCATCTCCTGCGAAGTGTCCCTCGACGCTCTCTATATCATCATCTTCAAGCTCAACGCCAGCGCAGATATAAGGGATTCATTATGTTGCCATCGGGCGGTATGGGACCGTAGTTTGTATTGTCTAGACACTACTTGTATACCATTGTACTCATTATACCATCATCTGTATTGATATCCGGAGATGTAAAAGTCGTAGAAACTCGGGCGTTGCTGTTCTACGTATCAACTACATAATTGATTCTTTCCACTTTTTGAAAAGGACATCACCTCACTCTTTGCAACATAAATATGTGGCTTTGCGGGAGGAACACGTGAACCACAGCACTATCCATATTGGAACAGGCACAGCAAGGCCAAATTAGCGCCATGGCACCGGTTACTATCAAGTTGCGAGTGTAAATCACGATTTGCTCCCCCTTCACACAGTCTGAAGTAGTGCTTCAGTCAACTGTAACGGCAGCGGGGGTATTTTCATTATACCACCCTCACATTAGAGCAATGCCTTTGAACTTGACACTCTGTGTTCCTAGAGCATCATCAACCGAGGATCCATTCAATCCTGTATTGGTGCAGACATCGACTAAGCTAACTATCCCGGAGAATCATGTGCTCATTCGAGTAGAGAAATTTGGATTCTCCGCTAACAATATTACCTACCAGGCATTGGGCGAAGCACCACACTTTCGGTCAGTCAATAGTGCTAAGTCTTGAGCTCAATCATCGTTGTTCATATCATCATCATCAGATACTTCGAATTTCATGCAGCTCCGAGTGTAAAGGATGTCTCGGCCGAGACTCACGGTGTCATACCCGTGTGGGGATTCGGCAATGTCATCGTATCCACTCTTCCACGGATCCAGCGGGGGGAGCGAGTGTACGGATATTTTGCCCCTACTCGTTATCTGCTTCTCCCCGTCTCACCTTCAAACGTAAACAAGTTTAGTTTCACAGTCCCCCGGCCTCATCTACCTGCAGGTGAGCAAGCACATGGTGCTCCTGTCATTGGATCCATAGGCTTTCAAACGTGTCTTGAAAGCTGACCGCCAATCATAGACCGTCGTCCATATAATCAAATTATCCGCTGCTCGTCCGATCTTCAATACGATCCTTCTCCTGTAGCAGAGGATCTAACCATGCTGTACCGTCCGTTATTTTGGACTGCATACTGGTGCGAAGATTGGCTCAACGTATCTGCCTATCGAGGTGCTAGCTGCATTTTGATTTCATCTGCCTCTGCCAAGACCGCCTTTTGTCTCGCCTATCTTATTGGAAAACGTGCAACAAAACCAGACACTTCAAGACTGAGAGTCATTGGCTTAACTTCGAAGAAGAACCTCGATTTCACCCGATCCCTATGCTTGTACGACGACATATTTGACTACGACTCCCTCGAGAGGTCACTCGCTCCCCAAGTAGTTGAGCATAAATGGCTCTACATTGACGTCGCCGGAAACGACCAGTTGAATGACCACGTTCGTACGGTATTGGCTGAGGGCAGCTCACTGGTCGGCAGTGTCCAGCTTGGCTTGACCACCTTGTCACCGTCCGCACCGTCCGCCTCCAGCATCAGTTTCACTACCAAGATAGCATCGGACACACCTTGTCAGGTCATTGACGGCAGAGAGTCTACTATGGACCAGTTCTTCATGCCAGAGTGGCTTGCAGTACGTAGGCGGCAGATGTCTGTGTCGCAGATTACATCAGGAAACCTTCGAATCTTCTGAGAGGCCGCCTCCCAGAGCGCCCAGAGTCGATCAGTGTGCGTCAGTGACGTTCCAGTTCATTTCATAGGATTCAGATCGCATAACACCAGAGAGGTCGATTTTGCGCGACAGAAGCTCGCGATCCTCTGGAGTAATGGGCTCTGGGGCCTGAGCAATGGTTATCTGACATCTCAGAATTCCAGATACCAGAGTGTCAGCACTCACACAAATATTCACGCTCAGAAGCTCAGGAGTCAGAGCACAGCGACATAATGTCGCAGCAACCAGATGTATCGCGCTAGGTATTAATAATGATGTATTGCACTGTAGAGCGTCCGTAATAAAAAATTAACAGTCTCTGCGAAATTACACATGGATAGATTACTACGGGTAAACGGGCAAATGCATCTGGAAAAAGGCACTTTGTCAATTTAGGTCAACT
>JAAIFI010000271.1:0-44915 GCA_011032875.1 Phlebia tremellosa
AACCGTTGCAGATGCCTACGGAAAGGCATCCATTATTCGCGGTCGTTATGATGACCTTCAGGGCTGTATACAATGCGGCAGCGCTATTCAGTGATGGTGAGACTGATATCATGATGGTAGTGAACAATATTACCTATTGGTGAATATAGATCGCCACGATCAGTGCAGCACCGCTGTGACATGTCGAGTTCATGCGAAGTACCTAAATCACTGTCCTTGTCTAAAAGGCCCAACTCTGACTTAGCTGTGATACTTCATGTCACATCAGAAAGACGAAGGACGCCGCTACGACCACCAGTTGTGCTAATGTTCTTGTTTTTTCTTTCCCTACAGCTCATTGAGTGATGAATTACAAGCTGAACAAGTCGATAACTGATCACTGATGCTCACCCAGTTGGTCGGCCGCTCGACGTCAAAACACTTGCACTAACTTACACCGCCCACGCCAATCAATCAATGGGGGTTATTTTTAGATGTAGCGGTGAACGAGAAAGCACGTCGAGTAAAGACCGCAGTTGGGGCAGCTTCAGCATATTTGATCTCCGGCAGCAGGGATCTGCGCTTCAGCATAGCCAGTAGCGAGTGCGCCCCAGGAAGGCATTTGAGATTCCTTCGTGTCTGTGGTGGCTGTCTACGGCAAACAACTTGAACATTCCGCGAATAACGGTCGTATAGCCTGGTCGATGGTATCTGGCTGTATTGCGTACTGTGCGTGACGCAGATTGGCGATACATTGTACATGAGACTTCGACCGCGTCTACGGTGCCTTCAGCATATGCACTATAACCTGATTCTTCAAGCAGACTCACCACCGGGTCAAACACTAAGGTTGTCTCAAGAAAGCACTTCTGGGTAGAGTGGTGCTGTAATAGAATGAATGATGCCATGACCAATGAATAATGCGTACTGTACCACCGAAACATCTTGCAATCAGCTGAGTTGTCGGCGCTGATGGTAATTTAAAGAATGGTAAAGCTCTACACAACCGGGAGGTCTGGAGATAACCTGATTTGATAAGGGTAGTACAGCCATGGTCCAGGTCTGACTGCCGTAAAATGTCAGTGCAGACAGCAGATACTGCTGAAGACAGGTCCGGTAAATTGCGAATGATTAGACCTGAAGCCTATCGATAGTCAGAGGCACGTTGCTGAGGGCTGTCTTGGTAACCGTCCTCGGGGATCGCGCACAACTCGTGAGGGCATAGGCATGCGGTAGATGACAGCTCCTATCACTGGTTCGTAAACTTCTTGCATTCATACTGTGCACGGCTGCACCGCAGGGACTAGTTGTCAATCCGCCGCATGTTCTATGTGAGGACCGAGCCTCAGCAGGTCCCTGACCATATCAATGGATGCTATTCCTCGGACTGCATGCACAGACGCGTCAGATACCGCATCTTTGGAACCTTTACTACTCACTGGTGAAAGGTGTGCCACGAAATCAATGCCACATATTTCAAAATGAGGAACTGATGAAAGCTATCTGAAGATGTTATAGCGGTCCCTATGCCTTGCCTAGCAGACGGTTTTCTACTCCAAGAATTACTGGCCACTGGCCACGGAGCTGATGCGCGCACGGACCAACGGCGTCTATTTGTGTGAAACTAATTTGCACAGCAGGTCGTCTCCAACTATTTTCCCACGCTGTGTGATTCATGCACCGATCTTGCCAGAGCCAGTGAACAATTTCCAGTCAGACGAGGACCATGCAGTCGACCCGTACACTACGCAAGACAACCAGGCAGAGTTCCCAGACTCAGAACCAGATATCAAGTGATGTTACAATGCAGAGTCCCGGTGCAAGTGCAAGTGCGACGACAGAGAAAGAGAATCGTGCAAACGGGAATGGCCATGTTACTGTGGTCAAGCAAGAGCCAGAGGCGAAACCGAGGGCAGGACCGGCGGGGGCGGCTGGTCATGGACGTGCGAGCTCGAAGAAGATTTACTGCTCTTGTAGGCAACCCGACGATGGCTCGCCGATGATACTCTGCTCAGAGTGCAAAGAATGGTGCGCCTATCTGATCATACTCATTTTGGTGATAAAATACTAACCAAGTGATATCCGATATCAGGTACCATTTTCGCTGCCTTAACCTCGATGAGCGAGATGCGGAAGATATACGTGAGTGTCTTCCTGTATGTGTCGTGTCTGTGATGCTCAATTGGCTACGCGACGCAGAACTCTTCGTCTGCTCAACATGCCACGAGAAGACCGGCCTGTCCAGTGTTAGTGAGTATCGCCCGCCTTCATCTTGCCTTTCACCTCCACCTTCGCCTCGCTGCCGCACGTTGCCCTTCGCGTGCCCGCGCCGCCTACGCTGTTCGTCTCCCGCCTGTCGTGTACGTCCGGCAATACCATGTAGCTTTGCGTGTCGCTGTTGCTGTATCGTTCATGTCCACCGTCCACCACACCCACACCGTGTAGGGCTAGAGTCATGGCCGAGTGAGTACGGTGTGCTAGTCCGAGCCGAGCGCCTCTCCGCCGACGAAACACCGTTCGTTGCGGTAGTCTTTGAGCGGCCCGGGTCGTCTCTATATTCGTCGCTTCGTATTTGTATCGGCATAGGTGTTGGTAGTTTCCGTACACAGGAAGCACGTAATACTGGCAGCAGTAGTAGTCCAAATGACTTTGCACTCTTTCCTCGCGACGCGCACACGTCTAGCGGACGACGGCGAGCGTGAGGGCGCCCTTGCTGGCGGTGGACACAATATGCAAATGCTACGAAAGCGGGAGACCCTTTTCATTCATATTTGGCTACGCTACGCGGCCTTTTAACATGGCAGTTTACGTATCGTTTCATGCACAGTACTGACCACCGTGTTTTTACTTAATTTTTAGTGGAATGGGAGGGACCAGACGCTCTTGAAGAACGCAAGGAAGTGAAGGCCGGGCGAAAGTCAGCGACGCCAGCGCCGTCGGTACCGGTGCACAAGCGGTCAACCGTGTACGTGGAGCTCGAACAAAGGAGGGTGAAGGGAAAAGGCAGGGCAGCGGCCGATGCCGAAGAGACTGTCAATGCCAAGGCGAAAGGTACGGTCAAGAAGGAGCCCCAACCCACAGATGAGGAGAAGGAAGAGTCCAGCGAGGACGGGAGCGAAGACGAGTATGTCGCTGAGAACAAGAGCAGGACTAAGGCGAAGGTCAGGGGCAAGGTATGTCTTCGTGGCACGAATTGACAGGAGAGCCTAAAAATGCTAATGATGACTATGCGCACAGAGACGAGCAATCAGCACAGACTCAGATAGTGAGACAGACGGAGACAAGAGAGACAAGAAGACCAAGAGCACGCGGAAGTTGCGCCGCCCGAGCACCGCGTCCGCCACGGCTGCAAGCCAGCGCACCCGCACACGGACATTGTCCGCCTCCACGTCTCCCCCACCATCACCTACACAATCACGCCGGCGTAAGTCGAGCGCAACTACCCTGCCGCCGCCGAAACGTAAGCGCACGAACACGATGTTCTCCCAGAGCCAAGCTGGCACGTCTGGAGCAGGAACAGAGGATGCAGCGCGGAAGTATTGCTTGACGAAGTTGCAGGAGATATTTTGTCAGATTTTCTTGAGATATCCTGTTTTGCGTCCAGAGGGCGAAGAGATGGCCGAGGCTGACAGTGAGCCAGTAGATAAGAAGCCGGAAGAACTGACGGACGAGGAGAAGACCATGCTCGAGGAACGCGCGAAGCAGTTCGCAACAGATCTGGAGGAGTGCATGTATGAAATATATGCGGAGCCTGATAAAACGGGCAAACATAGTGTCGCAGCGAAATACAAGTAAGCTCTCATTGCAGTAGAATGTCCATAGAACGGATTTACTGATAATTTATGCATAGGGAGTGTTTCCGCATGCTTTCATTCAATCTAAGCAAGCCTGACCGGGTTATACTACACAAGCGCATCGCCGGCTCGCACATAACGCCACGCGAGCTCTCGATGATGTCTTCCACGGATCTCGCGAACGAGGAAACAAAGCTGAGCATCCGTCAGGCAGAAAAGGAGGCTCTTCAACACTCAATTCTCAAGAAGACGCTCCTCCCACGTGCGAAGATCACGCACAAAGGTCTGCAAGATATCGAAGATGTCAATGGTGCGGCTGCGCGAGAGGAGCGCGAACGCGAACAAGAAGAGGAGGAGCGGATAGAGAGGGAGAGGCTTGAGAGGCTCAAATTGCAGGCGCAAAGGGCACAGGCAGCTCATGCGTCTGCTTCGGGGTCAAGTGTTCCACCGGAATCGCCTGTCACGCCTCATACACCGAGCTGGGGCGCTCCACCGCCCGTCCCGACGCACGCGCACACTGTGCAGCCAGGCCCAGTACAGAGTCCTGGCGATGCGGCCGACGTTACAAGTATGCCCCGCCGTCCGTCTCTCAACGCATTGTACATACCAAATACGCCTGTACACGGATCGGACCTCACAGCGCCTGTGCCTGCCCAGCCTGTCGAGCATGAGCTGAACTTGGCAGACCTCATCAATATCGACGAGGAGCCGGGGCAGGAAGTGTCCATCTCGTTGGCTTCGCCCGCACCATCTGTACCCGCACCTGCACCCGACAATGCGGCGCCAATGCCGATGCCTGGGTCACCCATCCAGTTACCTGAAGGCTTTGGGTCACTCAGTCCACCCCCTGAGACTCCTTCGACTGGCTTGTCGCCTTTCGCCTCTCGATCATCGTATCCTGACTCTACACCACGCCCGTCATTCGACCTCAATTCAATCTGGACGGCTCCGACTGGACAAGACGAGGCAGCAGGCACATCGGAAGCTGCAGAGCCACAGAACCATGACGAGGCGATGGAGATTGATAGCCCGGACGAGCCGAAGGCTCCCTCTCATGCTGGTGCGGAAGTCGCCGGTGAGGACGCAGATGACCAAGACTTCGATATGTTTTTGGGAGGCGGAGAGGAAGAGGCTGAGGTTGCCCCACAACCCAATACGCCTGAAGCACAATTAGCTGCATTTGAAGCTTTGCATAAAGTCTGGACAGGCAAGGTGAGTTTCGTGCGCTTCAATCAATACAAACTTGAGCTTATATCAATTATACAGCTGAGCATGCCGTTGGATTCTACAATTCCGCAAGAAGTGAATGTCACCGCACGTCAAATAGGCGGTCGGAAGCTGGAAGTCGGATCCCCGTGCTGGAATGTTTTGTTTCCAGCTGAACATCTGCGCATTGACGGACGGGTACCTGTGGATAAGTCCGCTCAGTACCTGACGCAGATGAGATTGAATCCTACCAAGGAGCTCATCGCTGTAGCATTTTCTCCTATCTCAGAAGGCAGTGCCATAGCATTCGACACATTGGCTAAACATTTGATAGCCAAGGGGTGAGTTTCTATCATTCAATAAATCTACATACGCTCATGTCACGTTTCAACAGACGACACGGTCTTATCTTCCCCTGGGGAAATAGGCCTAAAGAGCATCATCCAGGACGTGAACTTTATATCGTGCCTTTGCTAGCCTCTGATCCTATTCCTGATTTCTTGGAGCTGTTGGACGAACTGCTCTTACCTACTAGTCGTGGTATGGCATATCTGATTGGCATCTGGGTCCTCAATAAGGGCAAATTGACAACGCCTCCACCGTCTTCTACACCTCCAATGCTTGTTGACGCCACACCGCCTATTCCGGCAGCTGGACCTTCTCTACCGTCAGGGTCATCATTTAGCCAACTCGTGCCGTCTGCTTTCCAAAATCCTGCGTCGAATTCCGGCCAACCTCCAAATATATCTACTGCTGCCCTCGCAGCGGAGGTAGCGTCACTGACCCCTGAACAGATACAGCTGATGCTGCGCACACTGACAGGGAGCAGCACTGTTTCTTCACAGCCCCCTCCGCCACCGCCTCCGTCTGTGCCTGCTCCCCAGGTGCAACCGTGGATGAGCTCGCCTCAAAATTATCCACCACCATATCCGCCTGCTGCACTGCCGGTACTGCCCAACACGCAAGGGTTGTCTATTCCCCCACCACCGATACCAGTACCGGTGCCTGTATCAGGATATGGTTCGCCCGGCCATTTCGACCGCGATGCAGTCCGCCAGCCGTATGCGCCGAATGGAGGACATCAGTATGACGGCTTCGATCGTGGTGGAGGTGGGGAGCGGGGTCAAAGAGGCCGTGGTCGAGGCTCGTGGAATCGCGGACGCGGACAGGGACAGGGACAGGGACAGGGACAGGGACCAGCACAAAGCCAGGCTGAGCGACAGCGTGATTCAGGGTGGAGAGGGAGAGCTCGTGCCAGGGGTCAAACAAATCCAACAAGAGGACAGTGGGGAAGCGGAAGCCCTCCACAATGGAATTGAGAATGTGTATACTATCTAGATGTATCTCCCGTATATTTTTCTTTGGTCTCATGTAATCCCCCTGCTATTCGATAGGGTTTCCACAGATGATTTTGCTTGTACCGTCTCGTTTACTGTATCGTATTGCTTTTTGAAGATTCACTTCTTCACTCGTGCGGTCTTTAAAACCATAAAAATCGTAATAGCACATCCGGTCGTCACAAAAAAGACATACATGCAATGGTATCAGATGATGTGAATAAGAGCCAAACCACCTCTCCTACAGTCATAACACCCAGGAGCAACTAGCAAGTTCACTCGTAGGGCATACCTTCGAGTCCCTCTGACAGAGAGCTCCAGTTGAGAGTAACACCTTCCGCGTACTCGCGTTCCTGTCGTGCGAAGGTCTTGACGGCCTCTGTCACCAACGTGTTCTCTCTGTTGTGCAACACGACACGAAGTTCATGCCACATACTATAAACCGACCAATTATGTTGAGTTTCTGATCTATGAGAAACAGACTTGGACATACCATGCTCGGATAAATACCCTCCTGTTCAGCGCAGCAGCGATGGAATTCTGGTCTTTCTCGATCGTACCAGCAATCTTATCCGCCTCTTCCTGCCAACCGACTTTCTGCGCCTGCTTCACTGCCTCAAGCTTCAGAGAGTTTGTCTCCACGTGTTTCTTCAACTTTTCTACTTGATCGCCGGATAATTTGTCATGACGAATGAAGAGATCGCGCGTAGCAATATACAGGTCACGCTGGGCCTACGATACTATTAGCGTGAGAACAGATGAACAGAAGGGAGACTGACCTTCAGCGCCTCCAGCGTAGAGTAGAGGAGAGTCCGTGACTGCGAAAGAATCAATTCAGCTCCTGCAAAACGTGCTAGTGAACAGCCGACTCACGCGATGCTCTAACGCATCTGCGTGTCGCTCTGTATGCTGTGCGACGGTAGCTACACCTTGCCGCACGCCCGCACACAATTCGCAGTCTTCTCCTCGCCAACAGCGGTCGTTGACTTCAACCAACGCCTTGAGAGTGTTAGTCAGGCGTGCAGTATCCGCCTGCGGATCGGCAATGAAAGCCCGACCAGGGTGCATCAATCCAGAGAAGACGGAAGACGCGAGCGAGTCGTTGGAGGCAGCGTCGTCATCCACGAGAACAGAAGCAAAGGGGGGCAATGCGAGGTGAGATAGGTTGCTGGAGCGCCGTGCTAATGGAGGAGGCCCTACCGCAGCTGCCTCACGTCGTTTGATAAGACGCTCGGCGAGAATGCAGATTTTCTGCCAGTGTTCGATGAGCATGCTGAGTTTTCCACGCACGAGACTGGTGCAAAAGTGAGGTATAACTAAGGCAAAAGGCGTGTGAGACGCACGCAAGTTTCTCTTCGAGGTCACTGGGGATGGCCATTTCCTCTACGCGATCCACCCGCTTGCTTGCTGACTCTTCTTCGTATGAGATCGAATTGTGCTTTCGCCATGTTTCAAACGACGGCTCGGTCAAGAAAATGGTAAGTAAACCATCATCCTTGATCACGGGGTGATTTCTGCACGGTCATCATGAGGACACCTACAAGCGCGCCAGGATTCACAAGATTTCACACTCACATCACGAAGTTGAGGAAGCGGCCTAATCCTCTCCTATCGATTAAATAAGCAGATCGTCCCTTTATCGCGAAAGGAAGATTACCTGCGCTGTTCGAGGAACCCTTCATCGGCTACTGTGCTATCAGTCTCATTTCCGGCACGGATCCAAAGACCAGGCTTACGTCCTATCCGCTTTGGAGGTAATGTCGGTAACAATCTGAAAGGGTAGCGTTTGACTAGACAGTCCCATAAGATTACGAATTCAGAGTATCGTCTTGGAACTGGCGGAGCACGCTATTATATATGACATGTGAGTGGGTGTAGACTAAGGGAAAGCACAAAAACCTACGTCAGTCGCAACTTCGTAAACGAGGTATCGGTTCAGAATGAAGCCTTGTTGTCCAAGAATATTGACGTTCACCGTCTCCAACTTGGTCCACCAGTTACTAGGCAGTCCTGATCCGGAGATACTGGAAGGAGCTCCATTGGTGCCGTTTGGGGCGACAGGAGGAACAACAGGTGCTCTGGAGACATTCCATGGGTCTTCTGTAGAGAACGCGCGAGTAGGTACAGGAGCACGGATCTCTGAATTGTTGCGGTTCTGATTGTACACGGCCGTCGAGGGCGTCAGAGAAGTCAAGTCAAGCGTCGGAACAGGCAACGCATTCTCTTGGGCAAGGGCTGCGACGCGTTCAATGCTAAGATCTGGTATAAAATGAATAAATGTAAAAGCAATGTATTCCTATACGCACCTTTTCCACCCTGAGCCAACGCTACGAGAGCCAGCGCGACAAAGAATTCAAGTTTTGACACTCGTGTTCGCGAGCTAACCAAACTGACGATCTGGAGGCTGGCTGAGCTTTCATGGGAGTAAGGTAGAACTTTGAGACGGCACCCTTTCGATCATAGATGCAGGCAAGCCAGAGGTTCCTAGCACACGAGACAGTCCATTGACAGATGTTTCACCAACATTCGCGGTATCAACTGCAGCGAAAGCTTGCTGGTAGACAGCGGGCACAGTCGAGTCGCCTGCACACGATGTTAATCACCAACATATAAAGCCATACAAACATACTCGCCAATAACAGAACCAAAACCCGAAGGGGCACTTGTGGATTGAATTGACGGTAGAGGTGGAGGTGCCGGACTAGGTGCAGAACTCCATGGATCAAGGCCGTCAGAGTCGTAAACGGAGTTCGCCAAAGGGTTGTCTGCTACAAAGCTAGCACCAAAGTTTGAAGACGCGACATATGACTGTGCTGGTCGAGGAGTGTTGAACATCGTCGACGACGACGACGACAAAGATGGTCCGAAACGGCGCTTCAAGCGCACAGTTATGATAGGCGTCTAGTCATCATGTCGGCGCTCGCCTCGACTTCGCACCGACTTTGCGAGTTACTGAAGGTTACTGACCGGTTTAGTACACGGGTAATTACTTCGCTTTGAAATTCTGCTTATCTCAATAGATTGCACTACTTACCATGTTAATAGCCAAGCTAACCCACGTGTAAAGACGTGTAATAATTGCCCACGCGTATGGCATAGCGCCCAATTATTGAAACCCAGCAAGCGCGTCCCCGCCGTCGCGTGAGTCCGCGTGCTCGTTGTCGCCGACGTCTTTCTCGCGACGCCCATCATCACCGCCACCGCCTCTTATTCCCCATCGACGATGCAGGCGAACACTCGAGTTCCTGGCCAACCCGCCCCAGTCAAGATCTACAATGCTGTATATTCTTCTGTACAAGTAAGACACGACGCTCTCAGGGTCTGACCAGTTCTCACTCGAAACGCGTCACGCTTAGGTATACGAATGTATGGTCCGTGGTATAGCCGTAATGCGCAGGAGGGCAGACTCCTACGTGAATGCAACACAAATCCTCAAAGTGGCCGGTGTAGACAAGGGTCGCCGGACCAAGATCCTTGAGAAGGAGGTTCTCCCTGGCAAGCACGAGATCGTCCAGGGGGGCTATGGTAAATATCAAGGAACTTGGTGTGTAGAATTCCTTATGATAGCAATACTAGCTTCCGCTAATGTACCTCTACAGGATCCCTCTCGAACGTGGACGAGACATAGCTATCCAGTACGGAGTCGCTCCACTGCTAGGCCCCTTGTTTGATTTTGTCCCAAACACGAATGCAATCGGTGCTCTTCCCCCAGGACTGCCGAGCATGGGCAACGCCGTTACCCCTCGCCCTTTGTCCGCGGCCTCATCGTACTCCAGTCTCGGTGCGAATGCTTTCGCCCCAGTAGGCCTTGCCGCTCCACCTATCATGCCTGGCTCCGCCCTTCGTCTTTTGAATCAAGGACGCGCCCAGGGTCTCTTCACGCCATCTACATCAAATCTCAACCCTTCTCGGCCTCCAGGATACGCGTCGCCGGGTCCGTATTACACTGGATATGCGCCGTCCCCGTTTGGCTCTCTGTCAGCTGTATCACCCACCCCGCCACCGTCCCAATTGCAGCAATCCACTTCTCAGCTTAAACGCTCGCGCTCCGATGCAGATGGTGATTTTCTGATGGGTAACTCACAGCAGCCACCAGCTCTTGCTGCTTCTCCTGATATTCAGATGGTTGACCGATCGCGGCCTCCATCTGCTACCCCTCAAGACATGGAGGGTCCATCTCCAAACAAACGTGCGCGTGTGGAATCGTCCTCGCTTCAAATGCAAATGACACAATCCGGTTCACCCAGTGGTTCCACAAGTCAGATACAGGTGTGATTTTCTTCTTCTCATGCTATAAATGACAAGTCTGACCCGCTCAACTTACAGACTGCTGCTCCTATAAATGGCAAAAGCCCAGAGATTGAAGAAGTGAGCACCGAAACTCGGTTTGCCACAAAGCCGCCTATTCCCCGCAACGGGGATCTATACGCGCCCCTGAAGGACTTGAAGCGCGGCGTAGTATTTCAGATCATGCACGACCGGGATGATCCTCAAGCCATCTTATCGACCTTACGCGGGATCACCCCTGACAGCAAAGAGATGACCTGGGACGTAGACGTAACTCTTGACGAGCTAGGGCATACCACCCTCCATCTAGCTGCCAGTATGGCACGCCCTGAGACCGTCCGTGCTTTGATTGCTGCCGGTGCGGATGTCCATCGCGGCAACTACGATGGCGAAACACCGCTTATCCGCGCGTCACTCGCGACCGATAATTACGACGCGCAGAGTTTCGATAAGATAGTAGCTGCGCTCCACGCGTCGATACGCACTCTCGACACGTCACGCAAGAGTATTGTCCATCATATTGTCGCGTCCGCAGGCGTGAAAGGACGCGCCCCTAGCGCGCGTTATTACCTCGAACAGATACTCATCTGGATCGCTCAACATCAAAGAGGAGAGTTCAAGTCCCTCGTTGATCTCCAAGACGTACACGGCGATACCGCCTTAAATATCGCAGCTAGAGTAGGCAACCGTAGTCTGGTGAGAACGCTTCTAGACGTCGGTGCAAACCGCGTACTCCCCAATAAACTTGGTCTTCGTCCTGGAGATTTCGGAGTGGAAACAGAGGCACGTGGCTCATACTACCGGGGCTAGCCCTGTTATTGACTAGGTGTCTCTCAACAGGAACTCAGTGCTGGCCCTCGTGCAGAAGACTTGCTATCGTCATTGCGCGCGGCCCCGCCAGGACCTGTGCAGAAGAGTCAGAATGTGATCGCTGGTGTGTCATTTCTGTCAATACATCCGCAATTCAAGCTAATCGTTTCCAGAACTTGATCATATGGTGCAAGGGTTAGCGAACGAGTTCGCGGCCGAGATCAAGACGAAACAAGACACTCTGGATGTCACCCAAGCTCACCTCAGGGCGGCTACTCGCGAGCTTGCAGAGCAGCGCAAGCAAATTCAGACATGGCAGTCTCATTGTGCCGAGCTTGATCTTGTTACACAGCGCACGCGGAATCTCGAGAAGGCCCTTCAAGATGAAGACAACTTCGACTGGACAGGGCGGACCGACCCGGACGGCACTGATGGTTCAATCAACGGTGGGCCTGCGTTCCAGAATCGCGGGCAGGGGTCGATGATGTCCGGCTCAATCGATATCGCGTTCAACTTGGACGAAGAACCGACCGTACCATTATCCGATTCTCCTGCAAGTTTGATACGACTGAGGCGGCTGAAGCAATGGCATACCAGAATAGAGAAGCTGATGGAACAACGGCTGCAGACGTTGCAAGGTGCGAGCGCAGAACGTGAGTTCCAATGCAAGAAGATTGTCTCTCTATGTACTGGTGTTCCCATCGACAAGGTTGAAGAAGTGAGTCTTCTTAACATGGTGCTGTTCCGCGACGTTTACCATTATGACTTTCCCTTCAGCTTCTCGATAATCTCGTTATCGCTGTAGAGAGTGAGTCGCAAGTTATTGATATTGGGCGAGTGTCCGGCTTCATGCAGAAGGTTCGTACCAAATACTCAGTATGCGGACAGTCGGTCTGACAACATTACGCGCGTGAATAGGTCCGGAATGGTGTCCTATGATGTATTGTATCACGTCGCTATCATGAACTACGTCGTTTTGCTACTGTTCGTTGTTCTCATGTTTATGATCCTGTATTGTTTTAATTGCATGCATCCGCACCTTGCACATAACTGCCGGATACCGTGTCACGTCGCTCGCGTGTTTCATTCCACACCATCTGAACTTGTCATTGACATAGATAATAGCGACCAGAGCAAATACAACAGGCCCGAAAAGAACGAAAATGTGCTAGATAGGAAGCTCCTCTGGTGCAAAGATTTGGAAGTTCCGGTTGTATGTACCAGACGCGAGCAACTTGGAGTCACTGGAAAGGTCCACAGACATGACCTTGCCTCCGTCTGTCGGCAATGTTCGCAGCAGTTGCCAATCATCCGCGCTCCACAGCTTGACCAGTCCATCGTAGCCAGCGCTTGCCAGATACAATCCCGACCGATATTTCCACTCTTCTTCTGGGGTAGCTGCATTGTTGGGCGGGTGATTGTCTGCGCTAGGTTTATCCTTCTCGCTATTTGAATCTGCGTCCGCGGCACCTCCGCTAGTCATTTGGACATCAGTCGGCGCCGCGTTCGCGTTCGACGCGGTTCGTGTCAATACAGGAAGTTCCTGTGCACGGAAGAAGCGGACATCGGAGACGTTCGAGAGATGCGCTGGAATCGTATACAACGCCTTTAACGAGCGCATGTCCCATATACGAATTGTGTCGTCTCCCGCGCCCGTAGCTATTTGGTATCTAGGGTCGATTCTTGTCAGTTAGCAGAATCTGAACAAGTCCCAGAAACCACATACCCGTTGGGCGAGAAGCTGATGGAGAAGATAGCTTGGACATGTCCGTCCAGGACCATCGCAGTTCGACCGGTTCTCAGATCCCATACGCGTCCTATCGCATCTAGCCCTCTGATAATATATGTTAACTTGTATCATGTTGGTTCAAGAACGACGTACCCTGAAGCTGCTAATGCACCGTCGTCCTGGAATTCAACTGAGTACACTTCCTTAGAATGCCCTTCTTGTAAAAGGAGCTCTTGGGTTGTTGCGACGTCCCATAGGCGCCACGTAGTATCAAAGCTCGCGCTGGCTACGTAATTTCCTGAGGGATGGAATGCGACACGACAAACTCGATCTTGATGTCCTTTTAGGGTAGCTAGCGGTGTCTCACTAAAAAGTAAAGGTTAGATCAAGTGACGACGTTGAGAAGTGGTATCCAACCTGTTAAGGGACCAGAGATGTAAGTTTAAGTCACCCGCGCCGCTTACAAGGTTAACGCTATCACCACTCTGTGTAAGAGTCGCCTGAGGATGCCATGCCACACCGCCTACTCGATCGGTATGGCCTATAGCACATCCTAATTAGACCCCGCCTGTTATGCATGCATATGGGATAGACGCACCTCGCAATGTGCGTATTGGCGTGCAAGATGGTACATTCCAAAGTTTGATATTGCCTGCCCAACTCCCCGTCGCCAAAATCGCGCTGTTTGGCGAGAAGCGCACTTGCGATATAGGTCGCTCGTCGCCTATTTGGGAGCCAAGATTTGCAAAGGCCTGTAGGTACCGACTGCGTTGTAGTCAAGAAGTGATATGTGAAGGGGAAAACACGCGCCTTTACATCAGCAAACACCTTCTTGCGTATGTCGAGGATGCGACCGAGAGGCATCTTGCTATCTACGCGCTGCTGGGCGACTCGTTTTTGAGCTCTGAAAAGGATAGAATAACAGAAGAGGTGGTAAGCACCTAACTGGGGTCCACCAGGGAAAATCCGACCTGGGCAGAGAGTACTCTGCTATGCGTCTCCGAGACTCAAGGAGTTCCAGAGATCCAGGAGAGTAGAACTCTTCCATCTAAAGATTCTTTAATGCACGGAGGAATTAGTATGCAATCACTGCGCGTACCTCTTCTTCACTTTCGTCGCTTGACTCCTCCTCGACCTGCATTGCTTCATCTCCTCGAGCAGCATTGATTTGCGAAAGAACATAGATCAAACGGTCTCTACGGTCTGCGGCCTACATAACTATAAGTTATCAAGAATAAAATATGCTTATGAGAAGGACTCACTCGTTCACCAAACAATGTTATGGGTTCGCCAATCTCCCGCAATCTCGCTTTGACGCGATTATCGTCGGTGGGGACCGCGAGACTTCTGGCTTTCTTCTTGCGTTCCAACTCATCCAGCAAAACTTTGTTCTCGAGCCTAGCTCGTTCTGAACCGAGATAGTTGCCATCGTCTATGAGAGTATCGAACGTGAGTTCAGCCATGGCGGTCAATGAGCAAGTGTACAAGAGCGCGTTAAGCGCGCAATCATCGCGATCCGGATTGTTTGGCTCGGTAACCAAACAGAGACCCCGTGTGATTGTTCCCTGTTGAACTCAACCTTTATTCATTACCTTCATCGTATCCGCCAACCACCACATAATGTCTGGTCCTCAGGACTTGCGCAATAGAGGCAAGTCGGCGGCCGCAGCGCGTTCGCCTCGCAGCTCACCGCGCAGTCCTATGTCGGACGTGGACGATGATCATGACGTTGTATACGCTGGCCCGGTATGTTGACACGTATCACGTTAGTTTCAGTCCAGCTTGACTCACAGTATTCTACAGAAGGCTCGCAGTCAAATAGAACAGATATTAGAAACAGAAGAAGCAAGTATCGCGGTCGTAGGCGTGCTTACGCTGCTCGCTTTCGCGCTGCGCTTCTACAAGATCAATCACCCAGACCAAGTAGTGTGCGTGCTATTCGTTCGCTCATACATGGATTCTCTCACACAAGCTTGCACAATATAGGTTCGACGAAGTACACTTTGGAAAGTTCGCCTCCCATTACATCAAACGAGAATACTATTTCGACGTACATCCTCCATTGGCAAAACTATTGTTTGGTCTGGCAGGCTGGTTCGTCGGTTTCGATGGCGACTTCAAATTTGAGAGTATCGGCGACAGCTATACTGCGGCTCATGTTCCCTACGTTGGCATGCGGGCTCTTCCGGCGATTCTTGGCAGTCTGACTGTCCCCATTATCTATGCTATCATGAAGGAGAGCGGATATTCTACGGTTATCGCGGCTTTTTCGGCTTGCCTGGTTCTATTCGGTCAGTATTCATGCTCTTGCATACGTTGGTTTCATCTGAGTCCCCTTTTTATCCAGACAATGCTCATATCGCGCAATCACGGCTTATCCTCCTGGACGCGCCTCTGATTTTTTTCATGACGCTCACCATGTATTCCTACATCAAATTCCGCAAATATCGCTACCTGTCAGTTTTGGTTATCATGTTGAATCGACTTGAGTTAACCACCATTTCAGAGAATTCTCACCCGAATGGTGGGGATGGTTACTTGCTACCGGCACCTTCATGGCATGTACCTGGGCATCCAAGGTCAACGGTATCCTCACTGTCGTCGCGATTGGTATCGCAGTTCTTATCGATTTATGGGATATCCTGGATATCAGAAAAGGGCATACTATGGTAAATACCATGTGTTTATGCCTATGTTCAATTGAGCTTATTATATGTGCAGGACTATTTTACAAAACATTTCATGGCGAGAGCCATGGCCTTGATCGTCCTACCGATAATCCTATACCTTTTCTTCTTTTGGGTTCACCTCACAGTGCTCACAAACTCGGGTCCTGGCGACACATTCATGAGCCCTCAATTCCAAGAGACGCTTAGGAATAATGAGATGCTGTTGAACAGTCAAGGTGCGGTTCTTCCCTCGTTCGATATCTATTGCTCTGATTGCTCGTATAGAAATCCGTTATTACGACACTATCACTATCAGGCACAAAGATACGAAGGCTTTCTTACACTCTCATCCAGAACGGTATCCCTTGAAATATGACGATGGTCGCATCAGCAGTCAAGGTAGGTGTCAAATGTGATGGTGTTTGGCTTGAACGTGGTCTCACTTCCCAAAAAGGACAACAAGTAACCGGCTATGGTCATGATGATGCCAACAACAACTGGCAAATTATCCCAACCAAGGCTCTACCTGAGACTGGCCGTGGTCGAATTGTTCGTCACGAGGACGTGATTCAGCTTCTTCATGTGAACACCCAAACTGTCCTGATGACACATGATGTTGCTTCGCCTACCATGCCGACGAATGAAGAAGTCACGACATGGCCGAAAGATGACCACTCACGATATAACGATACACTATTCCATCTAAGAATCGTCGACGCTCACCCTGGATCATCCTGGAAAACAAAATCGGGGCTGTTTAAGTTAATACATGTTCCTACAAAGGTAGCAATCTGGACGTTCCCTGGACAGCTTCCGGATTGGGCATTCAAGCAGCAGGAGGTCAACGGTAACAAGGCAATCAACGAGAGGTCCACCATTTGGTATGCGGACGAGATAGTTTCGACGGAAGGTCAGTATTGAAATATCCGTAGTAATCCCCTCATCTACTAAGCGGTACTTTGATTCATCTTAGACGACGAACCCAGAGATGTCGAAGAGGTGGGCCACAAGGAGCCCAAGTCTATGAACTTCTTCAAGAAGTTTGCCGAACTGCAGCTTCTCATGTTACAACACAACGCAGGGTTGACCGCATCCCATCCGTATGCCAGCGGCCCTTTCAACTGGCCTTTCCTCGTCAGTGGTATCAGTTTCTGGACACAGAACGAAGGCCAGAAACAGATCTATCTCATCGGCAATCTCGTGGGTTGGTGGACGTGCGTCGTTGGTGTGTCTGTGTTTGTTGGTATTCTTGGGGCCGATCTGTTGGCTCGTCGTCGTGGCATCGAACCTATCCCAGAACGTACGTTGTCATCCATTCATATTGAGCTCAGTCTAACTTTGTGTTCCCTGCAGCCGTGCGTAACCGCCTCTGGAACTCTACAGGTTTCTTCCTCGTCATCTGGGCCGTGCATTATTTCCCATTCTTCCTCATGGGTCGTCAGCTCTTCCTGCACCACTACCTTCCGTCACACTTAGCTTCGGCGCTCATCGCAGGAGCAGTTTTGAGCTTTGTCTTGAGCGAGACCATCAACTATCCGATATCTATTCGAGGCCCATCTACGAAGCCCAAGCCTGCCACATACGCCGATGTGGGTACGAAAGGCCCGATCATCCTTGGTATATTTGCCCTTGTGATGTTTGCGTTGTTCGTGTACCTTGCGCCCTTGACGTATGGGACTCCAGGGTAAATAGTTCACAGGCCTGTCCGTACAGAACGATGCTGACTATCATATTTCGCTTGCAGATTGACTGGAGAACAAGTCAACAGTAAGAGGCTGCTAAGCACGTGGACCCTGCACTTCGCTGCGAAAGCAGTGGATAGTGCTTCTTAAAAATATGCCATTGGACATTTGCTTGAAGTGTATGTTACCAGCTTCTCGAACATATGTTGGAATATATCGATTATTTATTTGAGGAGATCTTGAAGTTAGGTTTCGAGAACTGCAGAGCAACTTGACAGCGCCGCTTGTTTAATAGCTGTAATTGGTCGTGTATAAATAAATCTATGCACTCGGTGTTGCTGCGTCTTGTTGAGGTTGTGCAAGCGTGTACAGAACCGAAGTACTGTAACATGCTCGCGTGACAAGCGCTTGCACGCGCTCGACTTTGCACTGTACATTCATTACAATAAACGACCGACACCCTACGGCTCCAGAAATTGACCTACTACTTGTTCAGTCACCATGCTAGCTGGATTTTTTGCTGCGAAATCTGGTGTTTCCCGAGTCAACATACTTAGAAAGAGTGGTCGCCCCCTCGTCTTTCGCGCTGTTAATGGCGAGACTACGCGGTCATTTGCTTCAGCTGGGGCTATTCCACACACCCAGGACTTCGACGCCGGGAATTCAACGGTGAATGTAGACGAAATCGCTCACTTTTCACGACTATCGTCATTGTGGTGGGATGAACACGGAGAGTTCGCACAGCTGCATAGGATGAATCCCATTAGGATGCAGTTCCTGAGGGAGAAAGTGGTATGTAAACACACTCTTGTTCTGTACTTACTGTGTTTTTTCTGGTATGTACGGATGTATTCCGTACTTTGGTCGTGCACGACAGAGGAAATAGCTAGCTTACCCTCCCGTTTGATTCTGGCTAGACAGAAATCGCGCTTGAAGACGATTTGGACGCGTCCATCAGCGAATCTCGCGTTCTACAAGGTCTTGACGTTCTCGATGTTGGTTGCGGAGGCGGTTTGCTGAGTGAAGTATGCATAGCTCTTTTGTCCTCCGTGTGAAGTCTCACAATGCATCTCTTTAGACTTTGACTCGTCTAGGAGCGAATACTCTGGGAATAGATGCCTCCCTATCGAATATCAAGATAGCTTCCCTCCACGCCTCGTCGGACCCTTCCCTCTCCTTATCATCGCACGCATCTGCTCTGCCGTCACAGAATAATACCAAAGGCAAGCTCGCCTATCGACACACTGCTGTCGAGGACCTACTCGCGGAGCGTGGTCCTAGCAGCTTCGACATCGTCTGCTCGATGGAAGTCATCGAACACGTCGATAACCCTCGTGGGTTCTTATCTAGCTGTGCACAGCTGGTTAAGGTATGCGTGATGTTAATCATCTGTGGTAGCTGAACTCATGGGTGCTTCGCAGCCCGGTGGCCACCTCTTCCTCTCTACGATATCTCGCACACCTCTTGCATACCTCCTAACTATATTCGCCGCGGAGGACGCCCTACGGCTAGTCGCGCGTGGTACACATACATACTCGAAGTTTGTGAGACCCGAGGAGCTGGAGACGTTTTTCCGTGAATACCGCTCACCCTCAGGAGACGCACGCCCGTGGATCACTGGCCCTGGTGCTCCTCGAAGGACTGAGGCGGAGGTTCGTGGCATGGTGTATCTGCCTTGGGAAGGCGGGTGGCTTCTCGCATCGCGTACATGGGGGAAGTGGGCTGAAGGATGCAACTATCTCTTCTGGGTCCGACGGCCTGTCGAGTAGAAAGCTCTGGGACTTTCGTATATGCAATCCTCTTACCACTGCGAATGAATAAGCAGTCGCGCAAATCCTCCAAACCGGCGCCACGCTCGCATAGTTCTCGGATATCCACATCTATAGGGTTGCGCCTTGGATGTCCAATCTACTCTGCACTCTGGATGACGCAGGGTTCGGCTCTATCATAACAGATGCGTGTACATGCGTTTGTTGGGCAGATGCTTATAATGCAATTATTCGATACTCGTATATGAAAAGCGGTACGGAGGAGGCACGCGGACTATTGTGTATTTCCAGATAATTATGTAGCTGGACGAGAGCCATTCTGCAGTGTGCCCGGACAAGTCAGCTCGAGCCGGAAGTAAAGTACACAACGTCGCACTCACAGTCTATAGCTAAGTAACGGGCTCCGATATCAGCTATTATATAATAAAGTGGTCAGCCAGATGCCGCAAAACGCCCCATCCCTGCTCGTGGTACTTGTACCGCTTCACGTCGCGCGCCACAATCACCGCGTGCGAGTTCGTCGTCGGGTCGAAGAACGTCAGCTCCTTCTTCAGGTTCGGCAGCGCATTCAGGTGCACCACCATCTGCCGCTGCAGATCGCTCAACTGAGCTTTCGGCGACTCTGTCGCTTCCCTCTTCTTCTTGAGCTTCTTCTCCTGAGGCGTGTTCGCCGACGTGTCGGTGTCGGGGAGTGAATTACTGGGCGAGGATGATGGAAAGGGAGAGGTACCAGTCACGGATGACCCGCTGGTGGGATGGCCGGGATCGTTCACAAGGTCGGCAACGACGTCCTCGATATGCTTCTCGAGTCCTCCTACCACGTTCACTAGCCGCCCGTGGTACGACTCGTTGCTCTCCAGTAGTTTGATGCGACCCCGCGAAGAGTGCGAGTCGAGCGACAGACGTATCACGGCGAGCGTGAGCATTGTGGGAAACAGAACCGGTAGAGAAGCATATATGAGCTTCGGTCATTAGTTAGTCCTACGTGGGTCATACGGTCCGATGAATGTGAAGTAACGTACAAAATTAACATAAGGGAGACTCGTCTGGAATGTTGGGGGTAACGGCGGCCGCATGCTGATCCACCATTCTTTGGAGAATGCTCGCGGTGGCGGCGGCGGTTGCGGTGGCGAGGACGGTACTGTGTAAGACTTTATTATAGGAGAGTATGTCTCATCTAATTCTCTACGTCAAAAATGTCAGCGGGACGTTCATGATCAGATACCGCGGGACTCTGATACGTACATCTTGATGCCATTCCATGCATGATCTGCAAAGCAGTCTTCCACTTCTATTGCACCCGTATTATAGGGCACAGTGACGTCGTTCACGGCATTCGCGTAGAATCGAATATGAGGAAACAGTGCAAGTGCTTGGTAAAATATTCTCTCTGCGGTCTCGGTGTCAGCATACTGAAGTAGCCTGAAGTATGAATGTCATACCTGGATCTGTCATGACCTCCAGCAGAGGTCGCCCGTTTGCAGACCATTTATCCTCGGTATAGAACTGCTTGCCCGTGCGGCTCAATAGACGGGGCCCCAAGTAAGCAAACAGAGAAGAGCGGAACGTCGGATACCGCACGAGCCCGATGTGCAGTGTGGCTACGGTCGTGAAGTTCACCGGAGTGACTGTCTCGAAGAACTTGCGCTGATGAAGCACGCCGACGAGATATCTTGCGACCAAACCCCCGAAGCTGTAGCCGGTGATCGAAAAGCGAGTGATCGTCTTCCCGTCTTCTGCTAACCGTGCCACTTCTTCGAGAACCTTGTACAACGGGCTTCTTATCAACCGACAATTCGAGACATGGGCCTTGTGATGCTCACCTCTTGTGCGACGCGTTCCCCTCCCCAATCGATCCCGTCGTACGTCTGCGATTCCCTGATCGTGTCTGGGACGAAGATATGGAGCTGTTCTCTTGCGGGGCCATGCTCTGAACCCTCTTTACCCCATCGTTCCCCGTAGATGCGCTTCATTTCGGCGAGATGACTAGGGTTTCCCCACATGCCATGTAATAAGACGAGGAGGTGCATATTGCCAGTCGTCGGCTCAGGCATGATGAAAGAGATAAGGACGGATACTGTTGATAGAGCATGACTGACTCTATTGAGGTATAAGTAGAGGACGAAGACAAACGTGCCGACACCGTTGCGAATGACGGCCACTACGGGCTGCGGCGATGCTGATACGCATCAGCGCACGCAATGCGCAATGGATCTACACACCCCGGCACTCGGGACGCACATTGATCTCCTCGTACTTTGTATAGAAGTCGTGGAGTGCACAACATTTTGGATGTGGCGACCGGCGATTAGTTAGAGGCAGGTGAGTTGCTCGGAAGCGAGGGCACAACAGCCACAGAGGAAAGACAGACAATGCCATAAGAGCTTGGGGTTCGAGAATGCAAGTACTGTGGCAGCGCGGTTAGCTTGGTCCAACTCGTGGGAGTAAAGTCCGCCCGATATACTCGGAGTCGACAGAGCCTCAAACCTTCGTGCCTCAGAATCTTTCTGTCTGACGCTCAATACCGTTGTTGGCAAGTGAATTACCAGAAATATAGAGGAACACATTTTGCGGTGCTAAGCATAATCTTCTAGTTTCCATACTATGAAACCAACATGAGCGACTGGCTGGGATCCAAAGGCACTGACAAACCTGGATATCAATGTGACGAAGGCGCGGTCTTCAAATGCCCACCGCCTAGAGAGGTAGATATGTACCAGGTAGCAAACTCTATCAACGTTCATTGTGCAAGGCAAATTGGCGCATCTGAATTCAAAGAGGGGAAAGTTACGATTGAGTCACGATCATAGGTAAGTTGAAGCACGACGTGCATAGAAGGACACGGGAGAGCTTTGATGATTCGGAACATACTGCATGGTTTTTCACACACAACTAGATGTGGCGGTAGACGTCATGAAGCTCCTTTTCTCTCCATCCGGAGGCTGTAGCAACAATGAGTCACCGGATAGTGCTGTAAAGAACAGAATGACGCACGTTCTGTTTGGTCAAAATGCGGGGAGGCTCGAAGCCATGTTCCGTAATGGTAACCGTCTCGATCAACTCCGGTGGGATCCCAGAGGGCGTATCTCAACATGCCACTGCTTGACAAGAGCGGCATATGCACTTTTGCGACCTCTTCCTCGAAGCGAATCATGTTCTCCCTCGAATCAAGACCAATCACCACTCTACGCAACACGGGGAAAGACGATACAACACTGTCCACGATGGTCCAGTCGAGTTCATTTTCCGCGAGCGAGTCTGGAACCTGGAGTTTTCGATTATCGAAGATGACCGCGCCTAAACACCACTCCCGGTAACTAGAGGGTGGCTGAAAGTTTTGTTGATACTGTAACCAGACATGCCGGTGCTGCTCTAGTTTGAAACCTGATCCGATGCATTGTGTTAGCGATCAGAGAGCTATGACAAACAGTTTACAACCCACGGAAAGTATCCCAATCATTGGATGTCTTTACACTGGTGCCCGCGCTGTTCTCCAATTCTCGAGCCAGCGATAAGACATGGGTAATATCGTTGGGAGAAAGGAAAGCTTGATTTCGACGCCGCGCAGATGCCACTAACCAGACAGAAGCTTCCACTTTGCGAGGACCACACTGCGATATCTTCGCAGAAAAGAGAGTATTCCGAGACTCGCTCCTGGGCTTTCTTCTGGGCAGTGCTGTGGGCAATGATTCCCATGTCACCCGCTCACAATACAGCTTGACGAGGTCAGGCATCTCCCAAACGAGATGCATCAGGTCATCCAGCTTCTTGAAATGAATATCCGTCAATGAAAGCCTGTAGATTAGACATGAGAAATGACCGGGCAGTGATCTGGGGAGCCCGTGATGTATCGAACGCATTCTATGCCCGGCCGGGAGCGGTCCTTCCAGCTTGAGCGAGATATTGGTGAATGGCTGTTGAAGCTGAGTTCGCCGGTCGTCGATAATAGCTACGAGGTGGATCCATGGCGTGTCCGATACCGCCTGAGGCTCTTCAACCTCTACGCCGCCAACATAAGAGGAGACGCCTCTCGTCGGGATCTTCATGAGCTCCAGGAGATGCACCGCGTCCTCACGCGACCGCAGTTCGGGGTCACAAAAGAGCGCCTCTCGGCATTTTATGTTCCAATACCGACACACCAGGGCGTATTGCACGAGGTCAGAGTTTGGGTGCCACTTCAGATGCTCAAGGATTTTTTCGAAGAGGTCAGGTGGGATATCCGCAGGTGTAATACAAGTTCGACAAGGAGCGGGCTCCGTTGGAACGTGATTGAGAGATGACGCGGACGCTGCGACTTGATGCCACCCACGCTGCTTGCGTGAACGACGTGGGACCCCAAATATGTCGATGTCAGGTTTGAGCGAGGGGAAGGCAGCCTCAGCGTAGAATGCTGGTCCGTCGGTCACTGCGAGCCTCCAGTCATAGCTGTTTGGATAGCGCGGATAACCGCTCCACCAATACCATTCATCGTCTATCTCAAGCTGTACAACCGAGTCCTGTATCACAAGAAAGTGTTCAGTCAGCGAAGAGCGAAGCCATTGCAGAAAACTTACCGATAAATTGTCCATTGCACAAAAAGCCTCGCTGGACAAGGGTGCTGCGGATGGTGGTTATGGACGCACGAGAGAAGGAGCGTGGGTGATCAACATAGCGGGGAGCCTAGTGCCTCCTTGTTACTATCAACCGTGACATGGACGGCTGTGGCTGACAATTCAACCGTGCTGCGCAATGTTGAGTACAGCTAGTGTGAATGTTGAAGCTTTCTCGAGGCGCATCAACACCACAACGTACTCTTGTAGTATGCAAAACTTTCGCATCGGATCCCGAAGCGCGAATGCTGGGACAAGTTGAAAGACAAGAGCGCCTCCGTGACGATCGCGATCGTGACGCGGGGGTACTGTACTGTACTGTAGAATGTGACACATCGTGACGTGCCAGTCACCCCGCGTAATATCATGCAAGTACTACTAGTATGTACTCCCTGGCTTGTCCGCCGACGCCTGCAGGCATCAACAGCTTTTCTGACAACCTATCGTCCTCAACGGCCCTCATTGATAATCTCGTAACTTTCTCTGGATGCCCCTCTTATAGTTCGTCGTGCGTGCGCATCGTGTTTGCCTTCTTCAATCTATCTCACCTCAACACAACTTACTATCAGAATATACCCGGGGTGTATTATGGATGATTGAAGGCAGTTTTACATCATCCTGGATTCCCACTCGCCGTGCTGGCGTCGCCTGCATTCCAATCGAGGCTCCGTACAACACTAGGATATGCCGGGAATGTTGAAAAACGCCGGGGCTATACCTAAGGTGCGCTTTCAATGACATTGCTTGCATTTTCTATGCAGATTTTGACTTCGCTCAGTCAATCCTGCCACGGGTCCCCCACTACTCGCTTGTTGCACCTATACTCCACGTCTACTACCGTATATCTGCTCAACAATGGTGAACATTGACAACCGCTACTCACTCGCAGCGATGCCATTACCATGGCGCGCCACTTCTGCGTGCATTTCCGAAGATCGCGGGCGCGTCCATGACGCCAAAATATGCGCTGGAGGATTTTTGAACGACACGTGTAGCACAGTATGCCTAGTCGCTCTAATGTGCAGGCTGATGCTGACGAGGCTTTGTTTCTCATATAGCTTTCCAACTTTATGGCGCGGCGACAAGGCGCAGGATTGGGAAGGAACCTGCAATAGACGTGGTTTCCAGAATGGGGTTCGTCGCGCCGTCTGACGGTGTATATCGATCGTACAGACGGCGCGACGGTGCCACTGGCATATGTTCGATTCTACTGATGGTGCGCCTGACATGTATGCGATATGTATTGTGTGTTCATCGACGCTCAGGCGCGACTCCAGCAACCTCCAGGCCGGTGATCAAGGATGCGTTCTGCATGAAATACGGCGCTGGAGCTCATGCCTCTCTATAATACTAAGTGCTTTATTATAATTTAAAACATCTACACTTAACGAGAAGTTCGTATCATAGTTCCTACAACCGTCACTCAAAGAATTGGACGGGCGCTCGAGCGAACTATTAGTACAGACGCTGATCCTCTATTTTCGATGTTCCCTTGTAAGCATATCCTCAACTCCCATGCAGGGCGAACAGATGTCACGGTACATAAGCTTGCGAACTTCGCTTTGGGTCATATTCCATGCCTCGGTCTTAGTCCCCGTGAACTTATTGCTTTTTTGATCACAGTACCATATGACCCTGCCTTCACTTCCATTCATCCCTCGAGCGTCCATCTATCTAACTTCAGCAGGGCATGAAATCGATATCTTCGGATAAATACTCGAAGGCTCTCCAATACCTCCCTCGATTCCTGCTCCCCTCTGTCTAACTCATCGTGGAGACATCGGTAGGCCATGTCTTCGTCCTCGCGCACGCCCCTCATAACGGCGGCGCCCTCGTACGTGCTACTCGTTGTTTAACGCAATACTGATTAACTTTATTCTTCCAGACATGAGCCCTCAGTGAATGCATCCTATCTCGATGTTATCGGTATGTTTCAGTTTATCGTGCAACGGGTTGACTGATGGTTTTTGACAGTTATCGGTGCCAGTGATCTCCCCAAAGTAGGGAGATTCAGTTTCAACGACGAGTTCTACGTGAAGCTCGGGGTCGATGGTGCGATCAAGGTCTCGACGAAGGCGGCGCGTTCACACAACCCGGTTTGGAACGAATTGCTTCCCGTGTAAGGGCATCGTCTTCAGCCTGCGAAATTGTTTTGCTGATTATTCTGGTATGGATTCCCCAGTATTTCCACACAGACGGAATCTCACTTAATGTTTGAAGTGTGGGGAAAGCGTACAGGTCGCAAGGACAAGATGATTGGCCATGTGGTGGATTTCGTTGTGCCTATGGAGAAAGGTACTGCATGGTCGCACCGTGATGATTTTCCCGATCTGAACAAGAACACAGAAGACTCGCAGCAATTCTGTATAGACATTGTATCCGAGAAAGACTCACCTGTCGGAAAGTTGAAGTGCAGTGTGAAGATCAAGACCGACGAAGATCCGACCGCAATGGCTCGCGCTGCAATCAATATTAAGAAGACGCCGGCGGTGGTGCAAAAAGTTGCCGATGGCGTAGAGGTCGTGAAACAAGGCATAGATACTGTCAATACAGCCTTAGACCAACTGCAGGACGTCGAGACTGTTGTTTCGCCACTGCTTGCAAATCTGGAGCTCTTTGCTAGGCTTATGGAAGGCATTACCAAGGTACCCATGCGCCCATCGTCAATATAGTGAACACAAGCAGTTGATCACATCCTTCCTGGCAGGTACATCCGTATTCCCAGGCTGCCTGGGAGATTATCTCTGCAGTGTTCAAGGTATACGATCTTTCTTCAGTGCACCATACTATACTACTATATTCACTGGCTGCGTCATTCAGGTCTACAACCGTCAGAAGCAGATGGACAACAGCGTTATAGAGCTCTTCAATTCGATGAACGCGTTGTACACGCGAATCAAGAACTTTCGCAGACGCAAGGGCCCCACAAACTCAGAGGTCCCTGATGTCAGCGAGGATATACTACTGCGCGTGTCTCAGCAGACCTTAGACTGTTCTTATTTCATCCGAGATTATTGGGAACCTTCTTTCAGTACGTCTCGTGCAACTCAGGTGCATGTTGTCACAAATGCTGATGCTCGCTATTTTCCCTGCCAGCGCGGCGATTAGTCGAGCGTCTTGTTATCAGCGCGGATAGCAAAATCTCTGAATACAAGGAGGCGTTCGATAGCATGGAGAAGCAGTTTGAGAGAGGTATATTTGAAAACACATATATAGTCAGTACCATTATTCTGGACGAAGTCAAGGATCTGCGTGAGTCCCACTCTGACGGCTAATTACCTATATCTGTGTCTGTTCGCTTACATACTGTTATAGACAATGAACTCGAGCTTCAAAAGCTTCCAATCGCCGACGGCGCGTCGCTTGTCGTATCTGCGGATAGTACTAAACACTGCTTTCCCGGGACCCGTACCGATATTCTCTCCAAAATCATCCACTGGGCCAACGACATCTCAGCAGACAGCCGGTCCCAACGAGTGCTCTTCCTTACTGGCCAGCCAGGCAGTGGAAAATCAACCATTGCCCACACGGTCGCGAGCCACTTCCACGCCATCGGACGACTCGGGGCGTCCTTCGCGTTCTCTCGCCAGAACAGGTCCCGTAGGATCGATCAACTATTTCCACACATCGCCCGCCTGATCGCTGGTCTCGGTAGTGCTGCAAAGAAGGCGCTCGCCGAAGTCATCTCACGCAACCAGGAGCTGCTAGCGATCACAGACCTCCGAAAGCAGTTTGATGAGCTTTTGGTGGGTGCATTGAAAGGGTTGACGATCGCAGGTCCGATTGTTATCGTCATTGACGCGATCGACGAGGCAAGCGATGGTGCATATGCAGGGATAGAACCGTTCCGAGTCCAAGAGCTGGTCTCCGTGTTCATAAATGCAGCCTCCGCACTCCCGGTCAACATTCGCATCATCATCACATCTCGTCCCGAGGATGTCATTATCCAAAGCATCAATGACTGCCCTACGATCCTCCATATGAACATGAACACAATTTCGTCCGAATCCGCCCACGGCGACGTACTTCTATACGTCCAGTCACGCCTCTCGCAACCCCGGTTAGCAGGGATGGATGATGTGGTTATCCACCGGATAGTACATATGAGCCAAGGGTTGTTCCAGTGGGCGGCCGTCGTCTGCAACGAGATCCTCAACGCGAAAGGCTTACCTTGGAGGAAGAGGTATGAGCGAATTGTTGCTACAGGCGGGACAGGACTGGATAGCCTATACGCGAACGTCTTGGAGGACCATTTCGACACTGATGCGATCCCCGGATTTTCATCGGTTATGTCCTTTATCTTCGCCCTGCAAGAGCCGGTTCCAAAAGTCGCCCTATGTCTCTTGTGGGAGACTAGTGGTGGGGATCTCGACGTTTTGAACGCCGTCCTCGGTGGGGCGCGCTCGCTCTTGAATGGTCTCGACGGCATAACGAAGACCGTCCAGCCGTCTCATACTTCACTTCGCGACTTTTTAATTGAGCCAGAGCGGAGCAAGACATTCTACGTTGCTACCGCTGGCCAGAAGGTACAAGCAGGTCTCACTCTGGCTTGCCTCTGTGTCATGGGCGACCAGCTGCACTTCAACATGTGCAAACTCGAATCGTCGTACCCGCTGAACAGGGATGTACCAGATCTCGCTGGTCGTGTCAGAAGGAACATCCATGTGGAATGTTTATATGCATGTCAATTCTGGGCAGAACATTTCAAATTCATCGGAGACGTGATAGGAGTCTTCAACGACATGTCATTCCAGAGCGCACTGAGGGTGCTCTTGACCGAGAAGCTGTTATCCTGGCTCGAAGTTTTGAGCGTCTTGGGCAAGATGTCTGTCGCATTGCCAGCAATGTCAGTATTAACTGCTCATCTTGCGGTATGTGCCATCCATAATTATATGATATGACATGTTGATATGGTTCCACTTACAGAAGGAGAGCACTGGCCGAGGGATCAACATCACTGTCCCACTAAGTCTCGCGAAGGACGCACAAGAGTTTGTCCAGCTTTGTGCTCCCGTTGCGTCACTTTCTGCTCCTCACATATACCTCTCCGCACTGTCGTTTATACCCCGCACATCTGCCATCTTCGAGTTCTACAGCCCGCATTTCCCCCATCTTCTCAAAGTTGTTGATGCCGATTCGATCAAGGCCACGACCGGTGTGCGAAACACCATACACTGTCCAGGGGTATCTAAGGCCGTCATTTCGCCTGATGGTTTGTTGATAGCTGCATGCTCTGAGAACGACATTGTAGTGTTCAACATACATACCAGTGAACACATCGGCGACAAGCTGCGCGGACATGATTCTAAAATCACCGACATGCAGTTCTCTGCAGACGGCACCAGGCTGGCGTCCTGTTCGGAAGATGGAACAATCAGGTTATGGGATATGGAGACCAGAAAGGCGGCAGGAGAACCACTGAGGGGGCACGCAGAAGGCGTAACGTCTATTGCGTGGTTCAGAGACGGGCAGCGCCTTGCCACGTCAGGCTCAAAGGACCACACTGTCCGGGCATGGGACACTTCTTCAGGCAAGGAGCTCTGGCGCACCGAAGCTGACGTCTTCAACCAGCCCTCACTGGTTGTGTACTCGCCTGACAGCGCTCTTGTCGCGATGAACGGGTGGATTGGCACCAACATTATGTTGTTACACAGTGATGATGGAAGATCGGCCGGCGAACCGTTGCCACACAGGGAGACTGTCTGCTCAATCACATTCTCGCCCAATGGCACGCAGCTGGTGTCAGGCTCTTGCGATAGAATCGTTCGAGTGTGGGATGTGCAAGCAAGAGAGCTGGTCAGTGAACTCTTGGGACACGGAACCTCAGTATGGGCAGTTGCATTTTCACCATCAGACAGCGATCAGATTGCGTCAGTCTCGTCCGGTGCCCTCGTAATTTGGAACAGTATTGGCGCACCAGAAAAAACCTCTGGGCGAATTCTAGGGAGAACCACTTCACGTTCATTGGCATACACTCCCGATGGTGCTTCTGTTATCACCACCTCACATGACTACATTACACTATGGGACACAGACTGGTACACTACGGAGGACACTCCTGCCCATCATACTGACATGGTGACATGTCTCGCCTTCTCCCCAACGGGTACACAGATGGTCTCCGGATCTCGTGACGCAACAGCTCGAATATGGGGCACAACCACCGGAAAGACAGTTGGGAATCCTCTGGTGGGGCACTCAAACGAGGTCGCTGCTGTCGCGGTCTCGCCGGATGGTGCCTTGGTTGTCTCCGGATCTGGGCGGACACTCTATCTGTGGGATATGGTGACATCAGAGCGAGTTGGTGATCCTCTGGAAGGCAATGAAAGTAAAATCAAGGTGGTTTGCTTCTCTGACGATGGCAGACACATCCTGTCTTGCACAGAGTCGGAGCTGTTGATTTGGGACAGAGATACCCACAGCTTACTCTCTGATGGCAAATCCAAATTTCCCGTCATGCTCTACTACGCCGCTGCCTTTGGGCCGGATCACAAAATTCTCGTAGGTGGCGCAGCCTCGGATGAGGGATCTCCACGAGTCCTAGTGTGGGACGTTACCTTGCAAGAGCCACGCTTCTCCCCGTGGCCGATTGAAGTGAAGGCGACATCAGTTGCAGTATCGCCCGACAGCAGCCAGATAGTGCTAGGCGATAGAATTGGGAATGTATCTGTACGGAATTTGTCTGGAGAGCTGTTACAGCTGTTTGAGAGATACAAGGGGCTCTATGTTACAGACGTGGCATTCTTGCCTGATGGCGCGCACATAGTGTCACTCTCACGGACCCTCCTTATCACAAATCTGGACTCGGGACAGGTTATAGGCCCCCTTGTACGATACAGTGACTTGCCAGTGCGCTCACTGGCACTCACAGCGGATGGCACACGACTGGCGCTGGGTCTGGATAATGGACACATTCAGATCTGGAATATATCTCTTGAGCCTGAGGGCTTGGTATCTGGCAAGTACCGCGTTCCATCAAGGACACGCCTCAGCATCTAACATATTTTGCTGCATCACAGGCTACACAGGACCGATCCTCTTCTCATACAATGTTAATCATGCCATGCCATCTCTTGACATGCAGAGTTACTACCCTGACAGCGACATACGGGACCGCATACGATTGCAAGAAAACGGCTTTGTGACGGCCAATGTTGACAACGAAGACCGGCTCCTTTTCTGGGTGCCTGTGCACCTGCGGAAAGACCTCCTTTTTTTTCGGCGGCACATGTTGTTGCAGGTGGGCTCACCGGTGCAGCTGGACCTCAGTCGGTTTGTCTATGGGACAGAGTGGACAAAATGTTGTTCTCCACTATCGTCGTGGTAGTTTCAAATGCTCGGCACAAGGTATACGCTGTATGTACGCCTTAAACCATCGCTGCCTGCCAGTTTGTTAGTATATTTTCGTAGTAGTTTGTGTTAGCGTCGCTGTGTCATAGTACGTTCAACTTCAAGTTGTTCTCTATCCGTGATCTATTTAGGACATGCTATGGAAGGCCATCAGTAAACCTGTCAACGCGTCTGTAGAAGCTGTAGAAGCGTCTACAGAGCCGCCAGAACGCTACAGAACGCTACAGAGCCACAGCTCGCAGAAAGATAAAAAATCATTGGCGCCCATCTCTTGAATGATGGTTCCTCTCGTTCCCCACAGTGAAATTGTCTGTGGAATATCACCAACAGGCATTTTATGGTATCCACTGAAGGTTCCGTCAAAATTTAATGAGCTTCCGCTCTTGTGAGCATGCTGGTGAAGGCGCGATTCATGCATCATATTTCCAGGAGGGCGCTACAGTGGCTAGTACAGTGCGCTACAGCGTCACAGTGACGCGACATTATACTGATGAGTCTCCCAGTAGGAAGATATTGCTTCGATGTGCCACAAATACAGACCGACCGCCGGAGCCCGGGCGCCTTGATTGTGCTGCCAGATAGCATGGAATGGCGCTGCTTCTACTTCGTGCCTGGCTGCATGTTGTTTTGTTACCTCGTGTCGTCTACGTCGTCTTTGACTCGTGTACATACCTTGACGAAGAAGTGCCACTTCTTACTCCAGCAAATTCTGTTGAGCTGAAGCACTAGTTCGCTTGAGCATCTTCGGCAAATATGCTCGCTGGCCTCGACCTGATACCGGGCACACAAAGTCAGCTCTGCTGGTTCGCCTCATGGCCCTCCACCGACAACCGCCCCCTCACACGGCCCCAAAGCTCCGCACTGAGATGGTTTCAATTATTTAATTGTGGCTGTTATCCCACGAGCGATTTTCTATTGACTGGCCGTGAATCTCGCCTTCGCCATACTGATGCTCACTCACGGAGCTCGACATTTTTACCTCAACAGCGTAGTCGTGCTTCTCTCATGTCAGTATTGTTTGTCGCGTGGTTCAGTTCCCATACCATAGCACTGCCATAACACAATCCATGTCATTATCAACACTCTATGTCTCGCTTGGCCATCATCTTCCTCTTTGCCTGGTTCACATCCCGGGGTCAGGATATATCACGCACGGTCCCGCTTGACATACACATGATGACATCAGAAATTGATAATGCACACGAAATCGCGGAAAGAGTGAAGGCATGAAATTCGATAACAGTTGCTGAAAGCATGAGGCTTGAGATGTAGACTACTGGACGTATGATCGAAGTGCGGAGTGACAAACGAAATACCATGGTGACAATGTCCTCAACCTGCTCACTTAAACATCCCTATATCTCTTTATGCGCCCTTCAGCTTATGAAAGGATAGAAAGGTAATCAAAGATACTGACCATTGTTCAGCAGAAACCAACCGAGCTGCTGGTCCTGCCGTAAGAGGACTTGGAGCTCGGTATGTTGTAATAACCCGCGGAGGTGCTTCCGCAGTTGGTGCTGATGGCTGACATGTACCCAAGGTACTCAGTGGAGGTCATGAACTGCCCGTTGCCGTAGTCGCAGCCGTATGCGACGGCGTCGCCAGACACGGCGGAGATCTTCGAGTGGAACGTGATACCACCGCCGAATGAGTTACCGAGCGCGTTCTGCGCATTGGTGATGTCGGACGAATCGACCTCGACGTCGTTCTGACACTGGACGCCGAAGCCTGCGCGAGCGTGCAAAGCACGACGCTCGGCGGGAGCGGTGGTGTTGAGAGGACCAACCCATTCGGTGTGGTCGACACCACTGGCATCAGTGAAGTGCTCGTAGATGCCGTCCGGAGTGCCAGGGGCGTGGGTGAATGAAGCGACTGCAACGGTGGCAGAAGCAACGAGGGCGATGAAAGCGGTAGTGAACTGCATAGTGAGAATACTGGTAGGATCGTTCAGATGGAATGTACTGGTGGGTAATTCGTTGTCTGGTGCTGAAGAGTACAGACATCTCTTGCAGTATTTATATTCCTAGCGTTGGCTCGGGAGCTGTATTTCTCGTGTCTTGAGCGTAGGCGAAGCTATTACTAACGTACTAGCCGGCCCCAACCTGACTTTCAGGCCGTCAGTCGTGTCATGAGTCTCAACGTACGTAACCCAGTGTTAGACGTACCATAGCAATGATCTCCGCCACAGACCGGATTTGATACAATACCGACGGGAGTGTCGAAAAGTTATGCGCGTATGGCGTCCGAGTCGCATCACGATTCACCGTTCAAGAATTCTATGAGGCACGAATGTGCTGATGGTATGAGATGACTCAGGCTGTATCTTGTAAGAGGGTAAGAACATACCACAGTAGCGTTGATGCCACAACAATGCACTATTTTTATGTCTTCACGCCGGACGTGTTTAGACAACGTCGACCAGTGTGGCGTTGCGTGAACACTTTCGAAGTCCGACATGAATTCCACCTCCGCGATCTTCATCTTCTGCCACTCTGCTACAACTTCCGAATAGACTTGTACTCTGCCGAGCTATCTCATATGCCTTCCACATTGTCTTTTGACTCGACAATTCTTGGACATTGAATTGTGATAGGTTCCATGGTCAATCACGGCCCCCGCTTTGATGCACCACATGAGTGTCCACCCGACTCGGGTGCGTCAAATACCACTCGTCCGTGGCGCAACGCAAGAAAAATGGAGACGGAAATAGCCCCAGTCTATGCATTGTTAGGTTTTTGATGCTTCAGGTAGAAGCGAGGTGGTGCGAAGCTTCGCAGGCCGTCTTGGCGGAACGCCCACAAAGCTCACAACCGACATCATGCAGTGGACACGGGTTGTCTGACACAGAGATTCGGCCGGCCAGTAGTATGCTCCGAGCACTTCTGCTCCTTCGCGCTGTCATTGCAACCCTAAGTCTGTGGTGACAACAAACTGCGAATTTGGGTCCGCCGGGTTGAACACGATCATGTGGGTAATAGCGTCAAGGTGAACCACGTATTTGTTTATGCATGCTCGCCTGCTATCGTATGGACAGTGGCAAAATGATGCGCAAGAAACTTCTTACAAGGTATTGGTATCGAGTCTAGTTTTCTATTACAGCTTATGTTCGTGAACTGCAGGGCACACGATGAGCAAACGGCGAACGTCGGAGACGTCTTGGTCTCGCCGCAAAATCTAGCTTTCTGGATGACATACCAAGGAAATCTAATGCGTTGAAGTTACAGGACGCCTCTGAGCGTATGATGCGACTCGGACGTGCCCCAACCCGATGTCAACTTCGCTACAGCAGTAATCTCCGCTATGCAGCGGAATTCCGTAGGTTGTGTATCGTCAATATTGATATTGTCAGACTTATTACATCTCCGGTAAACATGGTCGATGCCAAACGCGTAGCGAGTATGGATGAACTTCAGACCAACAAGAAGTATTTAAACTGCTGAAGGACTTTGAGGAACCTCAGTACTCCAGCAGACCAAGCACCTGAAGCCTTCTTCACGCCAACCAAGTCTCACAACAGTCACAATGAAGTTCACTACTACTTTCGTCGCTCTCGTTGCCTCTGCCACGGTTGCAGTCGCCTCTTTCACGCATGCGCCTGGTGCTCCCGACGGTGTCTACAAGCATTTCACCGATGCTGATGGCGCAGAGCACGCTGAGTGGGTCGGGCCTCTCAATACTACCTCTACCCCTCTCTCCCGCCGTAGCATCTACGCTCGCGGCCCTTCGGGTGTCAACTGCCAGACCAACATCGAGATGGTTGTCAGTGACAGCGAGAACGCAGAGAACGCGCTCGCCAACTCATTTGGCGGTGGGCTTACGTTCCACAAGAAAATCTCTGCCGTCTCGGGCACCGCTGTCGCTTACGGGTGCGACTACGGCAACGGTCAGACCATGTACCACGACGAGTTCCTCGGGTACATGTCCGCGATCGGTACCAACTGCGGCGACGCTTCTGCGGGTTACTACAACTTGCCAAGCTCGAAGTCCTCTTACGGCAGGACCAACAGCGATCAGAGCTTCTGCTAAATGATGGTATGTTCTTTTCTCTTGTTAGGGAATGCCCCAGCAATCGTATTGACATCTTGACGTCAGCCGTAGTGCGATGCTCAGACTTATGGCGAGATTTGAGGGTGTGAAGCCACTCGATGTCATCTGTTCATACGGGTCATACGTTCTGTGCATTTGTCGATGTCACCAAGTAGTATACGTTCAATCCGGTTATCGATTTTGACTGCCAACTTACATGCGTGAAAGAAATATTAAGCTCGATCGTGTGAGCTACACGTCTCGGCTTATAAATCTGAAGACAACAGATGATACCCGCATAGCTTTGTACGAAAAGAATCACATAATTGTGTGGCAGACGTCTTCAACTGGCCCATAAAAAATATGTCCCAGGGAGGATTCGAGCTTCCGTCTTCACGGGTTTGTGTCTCCACAACGTGATGATCTAACCACTAATCGACAAGGACCGAAATGTTAAGCGGCAACGGAGCTAGACAACCCTCGTATGGCACGATTTGTCAGCATTGACCANTGTTAAGCGGCAACGGAGCTAGACAACCCTCGTATGGCACGATTTGTCAGCATTGACCACGCCCTGCTCATGCCCAGTACCCTTGGATGTCTGGCTCAGGTTGCTTGCGCTCTTCTCTCCGTAACCTCCCCCTTCAACATGGATACACCCTCAACGTCAGCAGCAGCCTTGAGAGAAGAGATAGCTCGACTCGCAGGTGAGTATCTGTAGTGTACTACCTTTCTGTAAGATAGCCGCCTAGGAGTTCTGGTGGAGATGCGCTTCCAACAGCAATGTTGAGGATGGGGGTCAAGAACGTGCTTGGCCGAGGGAAACCGTTCATAGATGTTCCTAGTCTTACAGCCTGCATGTCGCTGTTTGTGGTCATTCTTTGAGGGCGACGGGTCTTTGGCCCCCGAGTTGACATAAGCGGCCATTTTCATGTTAGTGATGGCCAAGACTGACTCTGACAACTTCAGGTGCAATCGACAAACACAAGGCCACGGACTTCAAATCCCGCCAAACAACACCACACCCTACCCGACCTCGCAACAATGTGTACATCAACCCGAATTACAAGCCTCCTAGCAAAGCCCATACCCCTGCACCACCACCGCGCCGAGAAGCCCCGGCAAAGCAACCTATGCCTTTACATCCGGATCAGAAGAGAGACGTGGTTCTCAACGGAGTTGCCTTTGAATCCTCCGGCCGCTCTCTCGTCCGCAAAGACTGTACGCCGTCTTTTTCCAGCCTCACGCAGAGGCGCCGTTGCCCGCGTTCATGACCTACCATATCACCTTACAGTAGCAGTATCTAGGCCTGCCGCCCCTCCATCGAATTTGCCGACACCGAAGACCTCATTTGCAAGTAGTCATGCAGCCCAGTTCGCGAGCACGAAGGCTCCGCCATCACGTCGCGTCTACAAGCCCAAGACCGCACGCCGTGGAAGGCCTATGAACCGCAACATGACACTCACCAACAACCGTCGACCCAATGGGTGCGTGTTCTGTCCTGCGAAATAGCCATTATGAATCTAGCCTCGGTTGACTTTTTTTGTGTGATAGTGCCCGCCGGCGCAAGTACGTGGATAAGCCATGCCCTCGCTTCACAACTACAGGTAAGAAGTCCTACACCTCGATCGAATGCAGCTCACGTCCACTTCTATGTAACTCTAGGTGCATGCAACCGCGGTTTGACCTGTCCTTATCAACACGATCCGAGCAAGATCGCGATCTGCTGGCCGTTCCTTCAAGGTAGCTGCCCACACAACGCCTCAACTTGTTCTCTCTCGCACGATCCGACCCCACAGCGCACGCCGCTGTGCGTTCACTTCGCCAATGCAGGACGGTGTACGCGGGCCAACTGCCCGTTTCCGCACGTCCGGGTCGGGCCTCGCGAGGGCGTGTGTCGCGATTTCGCGGTGCTCGGTTATTGTGAGAAGGGACTCGATTGCGGACACCAGCATGTCCGCGAGTGTCCCGACTTCGCGGAGAAAGGTGTTTGCACGACCAAGGGATGCAAGCTCCCGCACGTTATTCGTGCGAACCGCAACCGCCCCAAGGCCGCTGGCAAGGCACCCGCGACTAACACTGACACAGCAGCAGCAGTTGGACCCTCAGATTCTGGTAGTGCCGATTCCGCAGAGGCGGATTCAGGCGCTACACGTACGCTAACAGCTGAAGATGCGCAGTTAGGCGACGAGTTCATCTCTCTCACATTCAATGAGAGCGAGAGCGATGATGACGAGGAGGATGACGACCAAAGTGAGGAGGCTGGAGATGAAGATGAAGAAGCTGAAGAGCATGAACTCCATGCCGATGACAATCTCAATGTACACCTAGATGAATAAGATTCTCATAACTTCGATGTATTGATTGCATCGCTGTACCTTCGTCTTTAGTGAACAATAAAGCTTGTGTTTTCGACCTGACGATTACGTGCGCATTGAACACAGCCGGCGTTTGAGTTTGTCTCAGCCCAACGTCGGCGAAAGTGAAGGATGCCAATGCATTATACATGATCATACAGAGATCCGGACTGGAGGGCGCATGGGGCGATGTGCCATAGTTATTGCTCTTAAGCGTATATGCGTACGACAAAATGCGAGGGATGCGAGAAGAAAGCATGGGAGAAAGCGACTGAGATGATGTCCTATGCCTCTGTGATCTCGCGAAGCCGACGAACAGTACTGCGGATGCGGTAATTAGTATATGTATTCGAACATTTATACCCTCGTTATGCTCACCTCCGAACTGTGGCTGCAGCTGTTGTGGTGACGGTCCACGCACCACCCGCAACGGTCTTCTGGCAAGCCTTGCACTTCCAGATACCGACGGCCAAGCGCTTCACGGAGTCCTATAAGAAGGGTTAACTTTATAGGCCATAAGGGGTAGCGAAAGTAGCTTGCCTTGCCGCAGAAGGTGCAAGTGTACCGCGCGTGTTGCGTGATCTCCATCTACGAATGCAGAGTCAGACATACTAGCTAGTTACTAGCTAGCTGAGTGCGCACCTTTTTGACTTGCTTACGGAGAGAGGCACCGTAGCGCTATACACCAAACCAAACAGACTAGTTAGCTCGACTCTTTCAAGTATGCCAGCACCACCGATAACGCCCCTCCTCTAACCGGCCAGCCACGCCCTATAACGACAAGAAGCGGATCGTACTCACGGTACCGTACTTTCCGGTCACGCCAACCTTGCGGGTTCGTTTTGTCTGTCAAAATCAAATGTACGGTCAGCACTTCCCCCAGATACCGAGTGGACATAGACTCGCCATCGTGCAGGTGTTCTTGAGGTCGTCGGCGGCGGTGTGCTAGACTCGCTAGATTTCCCTTCGCCCGCGCGATAGTTGCGTTTGCCAAATCGGTCATGAACTGTACAGTTCGCAGCCACATAAATTACGTAATAATCTAGTTTGGCTCTTGACTCCTTCCCATACGTCGGACGGAATAAACACCTCCTCATGACTTGATATTCTAGAGTCACGCTGCCAATTCTTACGATATGCCGGGGGCTCAAGTTTAATCTTTCTGCGAGAGAGATCATTAAGGCTGACTCTAGTGAATCATAGTGAATATATCTTAGATTTATTTGCCATTGCGGCCGTGGCGCCTACACAGACGGCGCTTACTGATCAGGCCTAGCCGGTTATGGCAGGTGTAGAAGTTGGCGAGCTGAGCGTTCCTCATGGTTGCCCTTCGTCTACTATTTGACAGAATTACGGCCGGAGACACTCTCCACACTCAGGAATCAAATGTAGAGGTAAATCTAACAATATATGCTTCTGCCACGATGTATCGACGGCAATCTCTGCGTTTGTCGAGCCGACGGTGAGCGTCCGACGACGCGTCTTATTTTATTTCATCAAGCATAGCATACTAACCACCAGTGGTTTAGCTTGAAGATACGCTATGTATAGAATGCCAAATTAGAACTGTCTACCTGCGATGCGCACGTCGTGTGGTCATCTAGACATGTCAAACTGCGGAGAGGCTGACAGCCGCCATCGGGAGAAGAGAGTATCAAGTAAAACTGGACTGCTTACACCTATGTTCGAGGGTCCTTGCCTTGTTCCGCTTCATCTTTCAGCATAGTGGCTTGTCAAGTTTACGCCGGTCACCTTCCTCAAGATGAGTGTACTTCAGCGATTCAAGGCTTACGTCAAGGCTCGTAAGGACAAGAAGAAGAGTCCGCGTCTTAGCATCACGGTCTACACCTTCACAGACGATGTGACGGACACGAAAGTAACTTCAAACAAGGTGGTGCAAGACGTCAATCCTATCGGCCTCGAAGCAGCACACGTCTTGCCACATTTCCTTACGGTGGCAATTCACGATCCTGAAGTCCTCAGCTTAAGGGCCTCTCTTGGTTTACCTTTGTGCGACGGTGACGATGTTATGACACCTTCAACCGGCCGTTCCTCTGGTCGATCGCTCTTCATCACCAACCCCTCTCCCACCCAGTCATGCTCTACGCCCGCGACTTCTCTGCGTTCATCTATCGGGAGACGTTCGCCTTCATTCTCCTCTGCTGCAACTCGTGTCGATCGTGCGACATTCTCCCTGACCGATTTTATCAACATTCGTGGCATCGGGGAGGGTGGGTTTGGGGCGGTATATCTCGTCAAACACCAGCCCACCGGAATTCGCGTCGCTTTGAAGGCTATTGACAAGCGTTTTTGTGACCACAAGGCCGTGGAAGATGAGCAGAGGGCCCTTCGCCAAGTTGGAATTCACGGAACAAAAGGTATCATGGAGTTCCTCGGTAGCTTCCATAACAGCCGCCACTATTTCTTTATAACGGTGAGTAATACATCACGTCGTAATTACGTGTTCTAACTAAGTAATTGCAGTCATATTATCCTCGCGGTGATCTCAAGGCAGAAATTGCACGCTGGGGCCGACTTCCTGCCAAGCTTGTCCAGTTCTATGCTGCTGAATTGGTAAGGAGTTTATGGCGGTTTGCATTTCGTGCCTTCCCTGAAAAATTTCTCAGCTTCTTAGTATCCAAGCAGTCCATGCTCACGGACTCGTCCATCGAGATATCAAGCCTGACAACATCTTCCTCGCTGACGACGGTCATCTCGTTCTCGGTGACTTCGGCCTCGCTGCTTCTATCGTCCCACCTGGCGAGAGATATGAACCCGGTGCTGAGTCCAGATATTTTCTAAGAGACTTCGCCGGGACACTGCACTACTTGTCCCCTGAGATGTGGAAAGACGAACCCTATGGCTTCAGTGTCGATGTTTGGGCATACACTATCGTGGTTTTCGAGATGCTCTTTGGCCGGGTAGGTCACACGGTATTCTTTAGCCAAGAAGGAGACTCATCACTAGATTTTAGACTCCTTGGCAAGGAAGTTTTGAAGATGACGATAGTGTTATGGAAAATCGTATGGTAAACGCCACGCTTGATGAATGGTTGGGTGCAGAACGCCCGGATAAAACCACTCGTTTGTTCTTACAAGGCGTACGTGGTTCTCCACAGTTCGATTATCTGAACTTATCTAGCACCTCTCATCCAGATGCTGGACAGAGATCCCCTAGATAGACCTACCCTGCAGGAGGCCAGAACCCATCCGTTCTTCAAGGGAATGTAAGCTTCACTAGTTGTTGTGACAGTGACTCTGTTCATCTTTTCGAACAGCTCGTGGGAGAAGTTCGCCGCCAGAGAAATTCTTCCTCCGGACGTTGGCAACCCTGGTGTTACTCGTCCTTTAGAAAGCCCAGAGGCCGACATATTCTTTGGGAGTTTCGGAGGTGGTGGGGTTTACCTGCCGAACCAGGACCCACTCCCTGCATTCAATTACATGTCTCCGGCATTCATGACCTCTCACGACCGTGACATCAACTTCATCTCTTCTGCGCTAACTTCCTTTTCATCTACGTCTTGCTTCATGGACATCTCTTTGAGCGACAATCATACCGAGGGGTCAACAACCGCTATCGGTCCTTGCAACTTGCTCTCAACACCATCCTGCAACGATGGTCCTATTCCCACTCTCCCTCCTCTATCCTTTGCAGTCTCCACCACAGTTACTGTCACCGCTAATGTCGACCAGGCACTCTCTTGCTCCATGAATCACAAAAAGGTCAAACAGTGTAGTGACATGGAGCGTGATAAGATTGTGGAGAGCTCCACAAGGGTCGACATCGCTTTCCAATGCAAGGCAAGTTCGCCGTTGTCTGTTACGCATAGCGCCTTATTAATCCCATCACATCTGTAGCCGCTTCCTGTGTTGACACAACTGCGGGCGTGGATCAGCAGCATGCTCGGAGGGTTGTGCAGAGCCTGTCGATTCCTCCCGCTTCGCCACTGAATATCCTTTGCGCGGGCTCTCATATGAGTTTTGTTTGTCTCTAATGTGAGGTTGATCCGGGTCTTGTAAGTCCCCCATATCGTCGTTGTATCTCATATGCTCATCCCAATCGTGTTCACATCAACCTTCCAATTGCAGTCAAATTCCGTCTAACTCTCAGCAACACTATTCGATACCGCTATTCAAGATACCGCTGTCCGATCCATGCTTTCGCGTAATAACTCTAATATTAATCGTCATCCGAACGACATAGCCTTCGCCTTATACGACCTGAAGTCTGCAACCCTTAAGTTGCTCATTCGTCGAACTCACGCTACCTTCCCATCGCGGCACCTCATCGCTAGGAAACAACTTCCTCTCATCAAAGACATGGAATGCCCGAAATGGGCAGCGGCAGCATCGTTAATCCAGGTAAGCGTCCAGCCCAAACGTTTATCTTTACTTCTGAGCCCACGGGCACCATGTTTCACAGCGACCATGATACCATACATTGTCTTTCCCTGATCCGTTTTTCCGATATTTGGTCAGGAAGGGAGAAAGAGGGGCAGTAACTCCTGCGAGTGTGGGATGATGGGCTGTCGCTTGAAGGTTCGTAGCGGGAGAGGGGCCTATGTTGTTGCAACGTCCCCGTACTATCTTATGTCCATTCTCCATCCTGCTACTTTGAAATACGTCTATCGTGCTGTGTCGGTCTTATTTATCGTTATCCATCCTTGTTTGTTATCTCATACATAGTCATTGGCCATCACAATAATTACCAGCTGCTCTCCCATATATTCTAGATGCTACCACTGAGGGAGTTATTACAGAGTTTGTCAAAGCGGCTCTATGGCTATGATGGCTGATTAGCGGCACCCTCACCGAATCGCCTTACTACACCAGCTAATTCGTTGTCGACATCAGTGAGAGTGCTCTCTTTCCGAGCTACTTCCATATACACCTCGCCCTTTGTCTGTTCGCCGCTGGAGCTAGTCCCTAATCCTCGCCGCGAAACATGCCAGTGCTGGGGATTCTGACCACGAGAGAAGACCTCCGAGATATCGAGATCGCTGTATGGAACACAGATAACGAGTCAGTACATATTCACAGAAATCTTTTCTTGATGCACCTCTGTATCAACTCTTGACCACGGAACAGGTGCTCTGATTTCGATTCGAAAGGTGGGACCGACGAAGAAGTGAACGCTCCAGTCGAAATAATATACTTATCCTGCGCTTCAAGGATTTTTGTTACTGTTGGGAGTAGTTTATCGGAATCTCTGCACGGCAGATGATGAGCACGTGTGCTTCCATCTAAACCGAAGAAGACGCGGTACCTTTTCGCCTCATCTTCTTCGATGCATCTTCGCATGTCGAGGAAAAGATCCACCGCATACTCGCTTAATTGGGTCAAATCCAAGCCATGGTTCTCGTCAGCTACAAACGCAAGAGTCAAAGGTCCGCTCTGCCGGAAATCAGTAAGGATTCGTAATGCGAGGGGGACGACGTACGGTGGCGTGCAGGACCTTCTTTCGTATTGTGCGTGTGGGTGTTTCGTTGTCGGCTAAGTGTATTGGTGTCGAGATAAATGTTGGTGGATCTGGGCGGATAACCTGTGCCTCTGGCGCAGGCTGATCTTCCATCGGCGGAGAGATATTGTCAGTAGCCGAGCTTGATTCGTCATGAAGAGCTGTTCCAATGCCTTGATCAGCAGTGTCTGGACCTGCTTGGTTGACTTCAATGCCAGGTTTAGTGTCAAGTTCTCCGGTAGCGATGTTATCTCGAACTTGGAGGCTGGCGGACAGGGGAGACGAAGGTGGCAAGCTGACTGAGGATCGCGACGCTGGACTGTGGACATTCTCTGATGTAATGGCGTCCCGCAATGACTCTGCGTCAATCTCTACGCTGACATTGGAGGAGTCTTTCGGATGTCCCAGATCGTCAACCTTGATTTCAGGTGTTCCCGTATCTTCCGTCTTTGCTGTGTCGCCATCCTCAGCGGTCACAGACATCGGTGCGGGTGTAGGAGGTGCTGTGGACTTGGCAGAGGAAGGCTTGCTGAAGGTCAAGCCTGTCCACATCCACTTCAGATTGCGCATGTCCACATTGTGGAATGGATTCGCAGATGTCTTATGGAGTTGTGTCGATGTGCCATCGATTACTGCAGTCGTTAGCGGGGCGCTCTCGGGCATTGCGACCTCCGGAGCAGTTGGGTCACCGCTAACTTCCGCGTGTTGAATAGGGTAGGGGGGTATCTTGGATAATGTGTAGCGAATAAGGACGTCCGAATAATTTGTGAGAAGAAGCTTAGTGGAAGGTACGGAACGTGGCGGTATTAATGCGAACACCACGGCGTCGGGCGGCAGATGCTGTTGAGCGAATTCGTCGAGTAAGAGGGTGAGAGAATAGTGAGAAGGATGTAGCGGGCTGCCTATCTGAACTGGTCCAATTAGAAAGTGACGACCATGGAACAGGATACAGACCTAAATGGTCGCCAAAGTTTATATCGTCTTCGATATCCCACCGCCATGCCCAAACAGTGAAAAATCGTTCCAACTGTAGCTCCAGTGCCTGCTGTCCAAGCGTATTCAATACTGAAGAGAACGAACCATGGATAAGCTGTCGATGAGACCTGCTGCATCAGCGGTGTATATGCATTCGAGATTCTGTGCTTACCTTAAATTGTTCGTAGCCTCGCATGATATGCGTTCTGAGAGCAATATCGTATATTGAACCGTCATGATAGTCATATGTGATTTCCGTGCGGATCAATGTTCCTTTCGATTTAGCCTTGGTTTTGGCAGGGGTCGTTGGTCGTGGAGTCTTTGCAACCTCCACACACTGACGGGCATCTACTCAATCACTTCTTCTTCACAACCCAGGACCAGAGTGGTAAGACTGCAGACTTACAGCATGTATCCAGAAATCCGGTTCAGGGGATACCATTACCATCCGTCTCGACTGAGAGTGTACATTATCGCACTCTTCTCCATTGTTAAACATGCTGCAGACGGTGTTATGAGTATATGTATAAGCCAGACATACTATCATATTGAACTTACTCTGAGAAGTTGACTAGGGCCTTCGCAAGACCCACTTGTCTCAAGATCTTGTCTCTGGAGACGGCTCTTTCGCGAGCTGTATAGAACAAGATATGAGCCTGCTCTTCTGCGTCTTCGTCATCTGGAGACACAATTGCATCTGGGTGCAGAGTGGGATTATATATAGTGAGATAGAGCAGCCCTGGAGGAACTCTGCTCATGAGGATGTAGAATTAGTGGTGTATTACAAGTGATGGTGGTTCAGTACTGCTCGCGGCGGGCGCTCGTATCAGAATCGGGCCGATACAAGCTCTCAACCTCTCTCACATCTGCAAAATAAACAACGGCTTAGCTAGCTTTAT